>PVIY010000984.1:0-168698 GCA_004026745.1 Myrmecophaga tridactyla
AGTTGACTTAGAGGGGTCTCATATAAGCAGCAAAAGATTCTCTCTGGGAGTGACTCTTAGGCATAATTATATGCAAGCCTAGTTTCAACATTGCAGAAAAATAAGTTTCATAAGTGCAAGCCTCAAGATTGTGAGCTTGTCTTATTAAATTTGGAGTCCCTAGAGCCTGAGAAAATATCAGGGATTCCCCAGGTGGGAAAGTTTAATAGTTCCACCTTTTTCACCAGTCCCTCAAGATGACTTTGCAAATACATTTTCATTTTCTTCCTAGAATACTCTGGAATGTCTGGGTGTTAAATTAACCTGTACAGAATGAGAAGATCCCATCTTCTGTTCTAGCTACCATGTACTTAGGTTGTTTGCATAAACTAAGCAGACATGTTAAATTAGTTTGTGACAGAAAACTTAAATTTGGGACCATATAAACATCTCTACCTTTAGTTTCACACATAGTTGAAGTTTTAAAGTACAGACAATATCATCCTTTACACTTTATTCTGATTTTCCTTCATCCTAAGCAGATCTAGTTCATTCATATCTCTAATTGGAGTCAGATCTCTTTTTCAGCTTCTTTCACGGTTGCTGTATGGAGAAATTCTGACTTACTTTCAGAGATGCAGCACTTTAACTGAGTCCCAGGACTCAGAGTCCCAATGTTCCATGAAACTACCAGGTTGTTTACACAAAGAACACCACATATCAGAATTTAGAAATACCAGTTAAAACTCAGAAATAGATGTGACTGCTTTAAGAGCTTATATTGCAGGAACTTTTACAATGTGCCTTATTTGAACATTCTGGAGTCCTTGATCAATTGCCCAATTTCTGCCCACTTTCTATCCCCCCACTAGCTATGTACTAAAATTCATGTCTCAGACTTTGCTCATTATAGGTAGTTTATATTAGTGAGACCATATATTATTTGTCCTTTTTTTCTGGATTATTTCACTCATGGTTCATTCACCTAGTTGCATGCTGTATTAGTTAGGGTTCTCTGGAGAAACAGAACCAACAGGGAACACTTGCAAATATAAAATTTATAAAAGTGTCTCACATAACCACAGGAATGCAGAGTCCAAAATTCGCAAGGCAGGCTGTGAAGCCAATGATTCCGATGGAGGGTCTGGACGATCTCCACAGGAGAGGCTCACCAGCTGAAACAGGAAGAGCCTGTCTCTTCTGAATCCTCCTTAAAAGGCTTCCCATGATTAGATTAAGCATCACAAATTGCAGAAGACACTCCCCTTTGGCTGATTACAAATGGAATCAGCTGTGGATGCAGCTGACGTGATCATGATCTAATTCTATGAAATGTTCTCATTGCAACAGACAGACCAGCACTTGCCCAACTAGACAAACAGGTACCACAACTTGGCCAAGTTGACACATGAACCTGACCATGACACATGCTATATGACTTCATTCCTTCATGAGGACACTAAATATTCCATCATATGGGCACACTATATTTCACGCTTTCTTTCATCAATACACCCTTAGTCCACCTCCATCCATTGCAGCTTATGAATAATGCTGTCATAAATACCAGTGTATATATGCCTATTAGTGTCCCTGTGTTCAGTTCTTCCAAGTCTTTGTCTAATAATAGGGTTGCAGGATCATGTGGCAACTCTAGTCCTAGTGTCCTGTGGAATCATCATGCTGCCTTCCAGAAGGGCTGTGCCATTCTACTTCTCTAAAAACAGTAAATAGATGTATCTCTCTCTTCAATCTTCTCCAGCTCTTGAATCATTCTGTTTATTTTTTTTGGAATTAATTTTTTTCATTAGAGAAATCCTGGGTTTATAGAAAACTCATGCATTCGGTATAGAGTTCCCATATACCACCTGATCATTAACACCTTGCATTAGTGTGGTACATTTGTTACAATTGATGAAAGTACATTTTTATAATTGTACTATTGACTATAGTCCATGGTACACCTTAGGGTTCACTGTTCATGTTCATGTTTTACAGTCTCATGGAATGGTAAACAATTTTTATTCAAGTAATACATAAAATCTAAAATTTCCACTTTTAGATACACTTAAATGTATAATTGAGTGCTGCTAATTATGTTCACAATGCTGTGTTGCCATTGCCACTATCCATTACCAAAACTTTTTCGTCATCCCAAATAGAATATCTGTACAATTTAAACATTAACTCTCCATTCCCTACACCCACCCAATTCTGTTTATTTTTTAACAGTTTTATTCACACACCATACAATCCATCCTAAGTGTGCAATGAATGCTTCCCAGTATAATCACATAGTTATGCATTCACCAACATAATTTATATGAGAACATTTCCATTTCTTCTGCAAAGAGAGAAAAGAAAAAAAGAAACAACTACAAGAATCTCATACCTCTCCTTATATCCCCCTCTTATTGACATTTAGCTTTAGTATATTGCCTTTGTTCCAATTAATGAAAGAACACTACAGTGTTACTGTTAACCATAAACTCTAGTTTGCATCAGTTTTATTTTTTCCATATACATCCCATTTTAGCACCTTACAATGGTAACATAGAATTGTTCTCTCTCAACTAAAAATGTTTATATTTGTACATTTAGTCACCATCATTTTCTGCTCTGGGTTTCCTTATGTTATGCAGTCCCAGTTTTAATCTTCTGCTTTTTCTTCTTGTGTCCTACATGCCACTAGCCTTCCTCTTTCAACCATACTCACATTCAGCTTTGTCCATTATACTTACGATATTGTGCAACCATCACATAATGTTGTGCTATCCATTTCTGGATCCTTACAATGAATCCTGTTGATGTTCTGTACTCCTTCAGCATCAAGTGCTCTAACTCAACCCTTTCTATCTCCTGATAACCTGTGTTCGCAACTTGAACTCTCAATATTTGTTCATTATAGTTAGTTCCTATTAGTGAGGACCTACAGTATTTGACCTTTCATTTCTGGCTTACTGCACTCAACATAATGTTCTCAAGGTTCACCCACATTGTTGCATGCATCATGACTTTATTTTGTCTTACAGCTGCATAGTATTCCATTGTATGTATATACCACAATTTGTTTAACCACTCATCCATTGATGTACATTTGGGCTGTTTCTATTTCTTGACAATTGTGAAAGGCTGAACCATTTTACTTTCTAACCAGCCAATAAATGAGCATCACCTCTTCTCCACATTGTATCCAACACTTGTAATTTTGTTTCATTTAATAGTGGCTCCTTCTAATGACATCTCATTGTACTTCTGATTTCCATTTCCCTGGTAACAAATGATACTTAAAATCTTTTCATGGCTTTTTAGCCATTTATATATCCTCTTTGGAGAAATGTCTTTTGCCTATTTTAAAATGAATTGCTCACTTTGTTGTTGAATTGTAGGATTTCTTTATTTTTTCTGGATATTATACCCTTATCATATATGTGTTTTCCAAATATATTCAACCATTGAGTAAGCTGTCATTTCACTTTCATAATAAAGTACTTTCATGGGCAAACATTTTAATTTTGATGAAGTCCCATTCATCTATTTTTTTTTCCTTTGTGGTTTGTGCTTTGATTGTAAAGTCAAAGAAACGATTGCTTACCACATGCTCTTGAAGATGCTTCACTGCATTTTCTTCTAAGAGTATCGTGGTATTGGCTCTTAAACTTAGATTTTTAATCCACTTTGAATTAATTTTTATATAGGGTGTGAGATGGCTGTCTTCTTTCATTCTTTTAGTTATGGATATACAGCTCTCCCAGTGTCATTTGTTGAAGAGATTATGTTTAGTGGGTTTGGCAGCCTTGTCACAAGTCGATAGGCTAAATAATGGAGGGCCTATTTCTGAACCCTCAATTTACTTCCATTGGTCTAAATGTCTCCTTGTGACAGTACCATTCTGTTTTGACCACTGTAGGTTTGTAATATATATATATGTATTATTATCATTTTTAATTCAGGAAGTGTGAGACCTCCAGTTTCATTGTTCTTTTTCAGAGGTTTTTGGACAGTCAGTCTCCTTTACCCTTCCAAATAAATTAGTGGATTGGCTTCTGCATTTCTGAAAAGAAGGCTATTTGAATTTTGAAAGGGATTGCATTGAATATGTAAATGGCTTTGGATGCAATTGAACTGTTAACAGCATTTAGTCTTTCAATCCATGAGCATGGAATGTAGTTCCATTTATTTAAGTCTTCTTTGATTTCTTTTAGCAAAGTTTTGCAGTTTTTTGTAATGAGTCCATTACATCCTTGGTTAATTTTTTTCCTAGATATTTAATATGTTTTTGTTATTGTAAATGGATTTTTTTCTTGTTTCCTTCTTAGATTGTTCATTAGTAGAATAGAAACACTACTGATTTTTGCGTGTTGATCTTGTACCCTACCACTTTGCTGAATTCATTTACTAAACTTAGAAGCTTTGCTGTAGATTTTGCATGATTTCTATATGTAGTATCATGTCATCTGAAAATATGTAAGTTTTACTTTTTCCTTTCCAATTTAGGGTGACATTATTTCTTTTCTTGCCTAAATTCTCTGAATAGAACTTCCAGTACTGTGTTGTATAATGTAATGATGGTGGGCATCCTTGTTTTGCTCCAGGCAATAGAGGGAAAGATTTCAATCTTCCATCATTGAGTATGATTTTTCTTATATGCTGAAACTTTATTATGTTGAAGAGATGTCATTCTATTCTTATTTTACAAAGTATTTTTAAGAAGAAAGTATGCTAGATTTTATCAAATGCAATTTCTGCATGATAGAGATAATCAAGTGGCTTCTTCCCTTCATTATTTTCCTATGGTGTATTTACACTAATTGATTTTCAGATGTTGAACAATCCTTGCATAATTGATATAAACTCCCCTAGATCATGGGTATAATTCTCTTAATGTGCTATTGGATTAGATTTGCATGTATGTTGTTGAGGATTTTTCCATCTATATGCATAAGAAAAATTGTATTCTCTTGTCTAGTTTTGGTTTTAGAGTGATGTTGGCCTCATAGAATGAGTTCAATTTTTTGGAAAAGTTTGAGCAGAAATGTATTAATTCTTGGGATGATTGGTAGAATTCACCTGTGAAGCCATCTGGTCCTGGACTTTTGTTTTCGGGGAGGCTTTTCATGACTTATTCAATCTCTTTACCTATAATTTGTATCTTGTGGTCCTCTATTTCTTCTAGGATCAGTGATGGTTGTTTGTGATGTTTCTAGGAAAGTGTGTATTTATTCCAGTTTGTCTAATTTGTTGGCATGCAGTTGATCATAAGATCTTCTTATGATACTTTTTATTTCCACAGGTCAGTAGAAATGGGCCCCGCTCATTTCTGATATTATTTATTTACATCCTCTCCCTCTTTTCCATTGTCACTTTTGCTAATAATTTCTCAATTTTATTGATCTTTTGAAAGAGCTGACTTGTGTTTTTGTTAATGTTCTCTATTTGGTATTTTATTCTCTATTTCATTTATTATTGCTCTTTGTTATTTCTTTCCTTCTGTTTACTTTGGTGTTAGTTTGCTAGTTCCGCCAGGTGTACAGTTAGGTCTTTATTTTTAGCTCTTTTTCATTTTTTAATGTAATTATAAAGTGCTATAACTTTCTCTTTGAGTATTTTCTTCATTGCATCACATAATTTCCATAACTCATTTTCTTGCTTTCATTACCCTCAAGATACTTACTAGTTTCCCTTTATTTTCTTATTAGAACTATTGGTTGTTTAAGAATGTGCTAACTTTAATGTATTTTGATATTTTCCTGTTTTCTGATTGTTATTAATGTTCATCTTCATTTCATTGGGTTCAGAGAAGATGCTTTTATAATTTCAATCTTTTAATTTTATTGAGACCTATTTTGTTACCCAAATGACATATGCTGGAGAATGATACATGTGCACTTCAGGAGAATATATATCCTGCTGATTTGAGATGCAATGTTCTGTATAAGTCTACTGGTCAAAAGTTCAGTCAACATACCATTCAAGTTCTCTATTTCCTTATTGATGTTCTGAGTAGATGCTCTGTCTTAATTAAAGTGGGATATTGAAGTCTCCAACTATTTTTGAGGAGGTGTCTATTTTTCCCTTCAGATTTGCCAGTGTTTGCCTTATGTATGTTGGGGAACTGTGGTTAGGTGCATTGATATTTATGATTCTTATTTCTTCTTGTTTGCTTGCCCCTTTTATTAATATATAGTGTCCTTCTTTATCTCTTGTTACAGCTTTTGACTTAAGGCTTATTTTATCTGATATTAGTATAGGTACTATAGATTTTTTTTTTGTTTCTACATGCATGGATTAACTTTTCTCATCCCTTCATTTTCAACCTATTTATGTCTTTAGATATAAGCTGAGTATCTTGTAAGCAAGATATAGTTGGATTTTGCTTGTTATTCATTCTACAAATCTTTTTGATTTGACTGGTGAGTTGAATGCATTATTATGCAGCATTACTGAAGTAAAGGCAGTACTTACTTCAGCTATTTTGTCATTTGGTTTTTATATGTCATATCTTTTTTATCTACATTTTGCTTTATCACAGGCACCATTTCTGTATAGCTGATCTTTTGGCATGTATCTGAATTACCCCTTTCCCATTTCCATTACTATATATTTTAAAAATGAATTCATTGTCATTACCCTAGAGTTTATATTACACAACCAAATTCTATAATCTAATTTGAAGACATAACAACTCCACTTCAATAGCATACATGTTCTCTGTTCCTATATCCCTCCCTTTCCCCTCTTCATGTTGTTTTCTTTCTCACATTACTTCTTTATATTTTGCATGTCCATTTTTACAAAATATGACTATTTCTTATTCATTTGTATTCTAACTCATAGAATTAATGAAGGCTGTTAAATATTAAGGATACTATATCATTGGGTTTTGCATTTACTCATTTTGTAACCTTTACTGAAGATCATTACTTCTCCACACTGCTCCAAATCACACTCTCCTGTCTTTTTGAAAGACAATTTTATAGAATAAAGAGTTTTCGGCTAGCAGTTTCTCTCTTTCAGGATTTTTAATATACTATACTACTGCCTTCTTGCCTCCATAGTTTCTGATGAGAAATTGGTCCTTAGTATTAATGAAGATCGTTGTATGTAATGAATTGTTTTCCTCTTTCTACTTTCAGAATTCTTTATTTATCTTTAGCATTTAACATTTTGATTATGTGTCTTGGAGTAGATCTATTAGGATTTAATCCTTGGACATTATATATGTCCAAGAACTGCCACATTCTATACACACACATATATATATGTATGTATATATATGTCTTTGATAAGAATTTGGGAATTTCTGGCCATTATTTCCTCAAATATACTTTCTACCTCTTCCCTTCTCTTCTCATTCTATGACTCCCATTACATTTATGTTGGTACACTTCTTGTTGTCTCTCAAGTCCCTTAGAAACTGCTCGATTTTTTCTATTTTTTCTATCTCTTCCGACTCTATAACTTCAATTATCCTGCTTATGTTTTCTTTTATCTGTTCAAATCTGCTCTTGTGTGCCTCTAGTGTACTTTTAAACTCCATTATTGTGCTTTTGATCCCAATATTTTCTTTTTTGTTTCTTTTAAACTTTCTAATTCTTTTTGCTCACCCATTGCCTTCTTAATATCCTTTACCTTCATATGCATATTTTAATTTCACCTTTGTGAATTGATTTAGGAGATTTGTTTGAACTTTTTTTATTAGTTGTTCCAAAATATGTGTCATTTCTGAAGTTTCAATTTGTTCTGTTTACTGAACTGTATCTTTCTGTTTCTTAGTATGGTTGCAATTTTTTGCTGATGTGTGGGCATTAATTATTTTGATGTGCTAACTCTGAAGGTCTGTTTCTCCCTCTTGCCTATGGATTTATTATAGACTTACTAGGTGTCCAAACCTTTCTTCGATCTTTGGACCAAATTCCAACTTCTACTGAAACTTTAGAGTAGTCTTTTTTGAATTGTTCAGATTTTCTTATGTTTTCTGCAACTGATTATTGCCCTTGACATGTGATACAATGTTTAAGCTTGTCCTATCATGTGTGATTATTTCACCTTCAGGTGAAATCTTCTTTTCCTCTGTTCTTTTTCTGATAATACAGACTTTTTCTTTTTTTGTGCATTCGGAATTTTCTCCCCCACTTCTGTGATTTGTTTATCGTCTCTATTTCACTCAGTGCCACCTTTTCATTGCACTTTTCAACACTGATGTCCTGCCTTATAACTACTCAGTGGTCCCTCTCTTTTATGAGCCTTTTCTGCCTCTGTTTACTTCCCTGAAAAGGTATGTTGCACTTGGGTTGAAGTTGGGGGTTAATATTTTTAAAAATCTGTTTTTTTTTTGGGAGGGGGGTTAAGTTATCCAGCAGTTACAGACTGGGTTAAGTGTGTGCACCTCCTTCATCACCACTGCTGTGGGGCTTGTTCTGTTTCCTGGCAGACCTTTTGAATTCATGCACTGGCAAACCATTTGTGTTCTGACCTGGATCTTTGCATACTTGGGTCACTTTTTCCTGAATATGCAAGGGGTTCTAACTCACTGCTGTGAATGGTTCTGTCATCTGAATTTATGCAGGTCTCTGGGCAAGATTTCTTCTTTGTGAATCTTAAGTTTTGTTAGACTGAATGGGAGTGGTCCAGTCTGGGAGGTCTTGGTTGTAGATCTCCTACACCTTGGTATTTTATCTTTTTCTTTGATTCAGCATTTGTGGAGTCCTTACACTGTCACCATCATCCTCCAGAGTTCCAAATAAGTAGGATTCTCCATTTCATTGTTTTTTGTTTTTTGCTTTTTTTTTGACATGGGCAGGCTCCAGGAATCAAATTCAGGTCTCTGGTATGGCATGTGAGAAATCTGCCACTGAGCCACCACTGCCTACCTTATTCATTGTTTTTGAGGAGACTTTTCCAAGCGTGTCTTACATTACCCCATTGAAGACATCACTGATCCTATGTTTTTAAAAGTAAAGTTGTCCAACATGTTTAGGAACAAAGAGCCAACATCATTATACTTTTTAATGTCACAAACTCTGCCAAGGTGTTAAACACACTGTCACTCAGAGCTTTGCCTCTTTTTTCTCTATTTATCAACATTTCTTATTCTTAAATAATACAGAGGAGCAAGATTATATAGTAATTAAAAGAACCAGTTTTGATTATGAAATTTGTCAATTTTTAGGTTTTTGACCTTGAGCCACTTACTCCATTTCTTTAACAGAAAAACTTTTTAGTTGAGACTAGGAGGCTTGCCTCTTATAAGTATTTGAGTAGGGATAGCAAATGGTTATATTTTTAATGCCATAGACTATCAGTGTCTTCCTGAGATTCTATTTCTCAAGAACCACTCTTGGTAACAAAATCCCTTTTAATCAGAGTTCTCCTGAGGAAAAAAAAACAAATATATATATAAAATCAAGAAATTTATTTTAAGAATTAGTTTACATGAACATGCAAATATGATATCTGAAAATGTTAAGGGGAGGTCAAACTGAATCAGGGTGAGCTTTAATTCAATATGACTGGTGTCTTTGTAAACAGGAAATTTGGACACAGTCATATTAGGTGACAAAAGGAAGCAGATGTCCATGTGATGGAGTCAGAGACTGAGTTACAGTTTGCCAGAAAGCTATCACCAGAGTGCTACAGACTTCAAAGATATCATGGCCCTAACAATAAATTGATTTTGGACTTCTAGATTCCAAACTGAAATATACTGAAAGATATATATATATTCCTGCTCTTTTAGGGTATATGGAATAATAGCCCTGGTAAACTAAGACAGTGTGATGTATTCAACCAGGAAGGAAGAAAGTCCAATACTCTGTACAGGTTATTCCTGTAGTCCTTATGTTGCTGACCCCTTCAATATAGCATTTATGCTTTTCAAGTGTATGAAAATGTTGAGAAAAATTCAAAGAGGATGAACAAAAATAATATGAAGGAAATTGGCAAAAGATCAAAAGACTCAGAATCTAGCACCTTGTTATGTATTCAAAAGAGATTTTAATGGCAGGGTTGAGTCTAAAATGAAATTTGGATTAAAACCAGTGTTCAAGTGATTAGCTTTTATATCAACTGAGAAGTAAAATCTGGCTCTCTTCCAATAAGGTTTGTGTTCTTCCAAACCTAGAAAATTGTCTATTCAAAGAACCATACAATTTATATCTGGAAATGACTCTAGAGATTATTTTAATTAAATTTCTTATTAAACAAAAGAAGAAGCAGAAGCCAAGAGAGGTAAAGTGTCTTTAATTTTTAAACTTTTAAAATTGTATAATATAACATATATGCAAAACAAAAAAAGAAAAAAGCAATAGTTTTTAAAGCGCTTTTCAAAAAGTAGTTACACGACAGACCCCAGAGTTTGTCGTGGGCTACCATACCATCATCTCAGATTTTTCCTTCCAGCTTTTCCAGAATATAGGAGGCTAAGAGGAATAAATATTATTTTATCATCACAATCAATTGTTTTTTTCTTTTTTTGTAAAAAATAACATGCATACAAAAATAATAAATTTCAAAGCACAGAACAATAATTAGTTGCAGCACAGATTTCAGAGTTTGGTATGGTGTTCAATTCTACAAATTTTAGGTTTTTACTTCTAGCTGCTCTAAGATACTAGAGACTAAAAGAAATATCAGTTTAATGATTTAGCAATCAAATTCATTTGTGAAACCCTATCTTCTCTGTGTAACTCCACCATCAACTTTGATTTTTTTATTCCACTCTTTAGGGATATTTTGGCTATGGCCATTCTAACTTTCATGTTGGATGGGGCTATCAGTAATATGGGAGAGAGAGATGGAAGCAGTTGATGTTCAGGAGAGGTTGGACCCTCTAGGTTTCAGGACTTATCTGGTCCAGGGACCCATCTGGAGCATGTAGGTTTCTGGAAAATTACCTAGTGCATGGAACCTTTGTAGAATCTTATATAATGCCCTAGGTGTTCTTTAGAATTGGCTAGAATGGTTTTGGTTGGGTGTTGGCAAGTTATGATAGGTAGCAATGCCTAACTGAAGTTTGCATAAGAGAGACCTCCAGAGTAGCCTCTCAACTTTATTTGAGCTCTGTCAGCCACTGATACTTTATTACTTACACTCTTTTTTTCCCCTTTTGGTCAGGATGGAATTGTTGATCCCATGGTGCCAAGGCCAGGCTCATCCCTAGGAGTCTTTTCCCATGCTACCAGGAAGACTTCAATCCCTGGATGTCTTGTCCCATGTAGGAGGGAGGGCAATGATTTCACTTACAGAGTTGGGCTTAAAGAAAGTGAGGCCACATCTGAGCAACAAAACAGGTCCTCCAGAAATAATTCTTAGGCATACCTGTAGGTAAGCTAAGCTTCTCCACTACCTACAGAAGTTTCACAAGACTAAGCCTCAAGAACAAGGGCTTGGCCTATTGATTTGGGTGTCCTTAATGTTTGACACTGTATCAGGGGATTCCCTAATGGTGAAGTTTAATAGTTCCTTATTTTTTTCTCCCATCCCTCAAGAGACTTTGCCAATATAAAGCATCTTTCTTAAGGTTAAACTATGGAAGAATTGAGAATCAAACAAAGTGTCTTTCCTCTATATTAATCCTCCAAATAAGATCTGAAACAATGAAGGAATAGAAGTAGGTATTTAATACTTTATTAAATGTCAGTCAGTGCTTTACATGGATAATACAGACAGGTTAACATGATTTGACTATAAAAGCTTGGGGGACAACATGAAAAAATGCATGAGCTATTCTGCATATACTTTTCTCAAATTATCCTCTTTCATGTGAAAGGGTTTTTAGACAATTTTGTATTTTTAGAAGACCTTCATTAGAATTTGTCTAGAAATACAACCCGGTGGCACCCAGAAAAGAACTGGATTGTTATGATCCATTTAAATGATTCTTAATGTTTAGGTGGTCTCCCAGATTCCCTCAATAAATTATAAGTACCCCTGGGAGAGTTAACTCAAGTAATTTTAACAACTATTAATATTTTAATTAAAACATTATATTAATCTCTAATGAAACAGTTAAAATTAAACCCTATAGGTATGGAATATGAGTCCAGCATTTGAAGAACTATGAAGACTAAAATAACAGGAGAAATGACAACAGTGCTGAAATCCCATTTTCTGTTTAGATCCTTATGGAGGACACTTTTCTCTGATTCACCCCTCTTCCAGATCAGGAGAGGTTTCATGGACAATTGACAAGCTTGCATTAGCCACTTCAGAGGTAGCCACACTACCAATCGTTTCCATAGGCTAAAGAGAGGTATATTCTTCCACTCATTCCAAAAATAATTGTTGAGTGCCTACTATGTTCCAGATACTTCTTTTTATGCTGAATAAGACAGAATAACCTCAAGGACCTTATATTGTAATTGAGAAGGGATAGAAAATTAAATGTACAGTCATATATAAATAATTAAATTAGGAGATGATGAGAGGTTTAATTGGATGGCTACTTCAGGCATGGTGGTCAGGACAGGATTTTTAGGGGAGGTGACATTCAAACTGAAATCTGAGTAACAAGAAGGAACAAACCATAACAATAACATAAAAGTGCATTTCAGGCATAAGGAATGCTTGTGCAAAAGTCTGGAGATGGAAAAATTTTGTTATAATCCACAAAAGAATAACAGTTTGTCTGGAGATTAGTAACTGACACAGTGAGTCTCTCTAGGAGTTAACACTGTTGAGTGAACCTATATTTAACCTTAATCACTGCTGTCATTGCTATTCATTCAAGAGTCCACTGTGCAAGCACTGAGCTGACTTGGGAAAGAAGTTGACAAACATTAACAAAATGTGTCTTCCTTACCACTTATTATTGGGACACCTGCATAAGAGAGGTTGAAAAGAAAAACTCCACATAAGTTCTGGGACAGTCTAATGCAGTGGAGGATCTTGGAGTCCAATGGACAGAGGAATGCAGAAATATCTCCTCCAAACTAAAGAAAAATAGATGAATCTTGTACCTTCTACACCAAGAAAGAACATGGTGTTTGAATTTCAGGTGCAACATATAAATTATTCTAATTAAAAGACTTACAGGTTTTTCATGGATCTTGAACACTGATTCTGAATTCATAAGAAAGATGTGTTATTCAAAATATTCAGGACAATTTTGATGAGCAAAACTATAGAAAAGAATTGTCCAGCCAGACTCTAATATATTTTATAAAGATGTAAGTAAAGCAGGGTCTTATATCACGTAGTTCATTGTAGGAACAAACAAATATATCAATGGAATAGAACAGAATCCAGAATTAAACCTATGCGTATGAACATTTAGTATTTGCTACCATGGAGTTTTAGAAAATTGTGAAAAGATATATTTAATGAAGTTGGAGAAATTGGACATGCATTCAGGGAAAAATAAAATAGATTATTTTCTCATTCCAGAGCTGATATCCTACCAACATGTGTCAGTTTTTAATGACTGGTGTCCATTCTGATTGGTCAGAGCTTATGTCACATTAATAAATAAAATTTTATATTTAAAAAATTAATTGTAAAACATGTAGGGAAGTTTCAAGTAAAATTTTCCTCCTGAACAACTTGAAGGTTGCCAGTATGATTGTCCATTACCCACAAATACTTGTTAATTTCTGATAGACAAGACATTCCCTAACATAACTATAATGATATAAACTGTTTTAGTTTGCTAAATGCTGCAGGAAAAGTATACCAGGAATGGAATGGCTTTTAAAAAAAGAATCTATTAAGCTTCAAGTTTACAGTTCAAAAGCCATAACATATCCAAACTAAGACATCTGGAGAAAGATACCTTGACACAAGAAAAAGGCTGAAGATACTTGAGGTTTCTCTGTCAGCAGGGAAGACACAAGTCTGCTAGCTTTCTCTCCAGGTTCCTCAGTTCAGACAGCTCCCCCAGGGGTGTTTTCTTTCTGTACTCCCAAACACCTCTATCTGTGTCAACTCTGAAGCTTTTTCCAAAATGGTTCCCTCTTAAAGGACTCCAATAAACTAATTAAGCCTCACCTTGAATAGGTGGAGACATAGCTCCATTTAGTCAAAGGTCATACTCACAACTGTTTGTACTACATCTCCAAGGAAGTAATCTAATCAAAACTCTACAACCACATTTGAGTTGATCAACCTCCTTGGAAACAATCTAATCAAAGATTCCATCCTAAGCAATAGGTCTGGCCCCACAAGAGTGGGTCAGGGTTGAAAGAAAATGGCTTTTCTGGGGTACCTAAAAATTTCAAGCTAGCACACCAACCAAATCAAGAAGTTAACTGTTGTACTTTCCTATGACTTAATCATCAGACCCTAATCAAGTGTGGTCTGTGTATTACTTTTAGTTGTTGTGTCTATTTATCCTCCTTCAACTAGTGGACTCCCTCAACCATTCCTTGACTTTCATGGATTTTGAAAAGTGAAAGCCAGTTATTTTGTAAACATTGTTCAATTTACCTCCTTAAAGATTTCTATATGATTAGATTCAGGTTGTTCCTCTTCGGTAAGACTATCATTAGAGATACAGTGTTCTTTTCACACATACTGTAAAGGTGTATGATTTAAATTTGTCCCATGACTGGTAATATTCACTTGATCACTTGCTTAAGATGGTGTTTACCAGAATTCTCAATCTTAAAATTATTTGTTTTGTGAAGAGACACTTTGAAACTATGTAAATATCACATTCCTTATTAAATATTCAAGTTGTTTATTTATTCATGTATTCATATCAATTGTACTTTTGGTTTCCTATTTTGTTTAGTAGATTATAACCCACTACAATGATTATAAATATCTGTGCTCAGATTATTTTGAGTTTGTCAGTAGGTGGTCATTCATGTTGGCTACATGGTTCCTTTGACATGTTCTGATCATTTTCTGAGCACGTCCTTACTTTATTGCACTACAAGATGCTCCGGGCCCATCTACTACATTCCCCACTGAATCCCTACAATCAAACATTTATCTATGGAAAATATATTCCTTTAAACACATAATGATATTCCAAAATTGAATTCGAGTATCATGTATGCTCATTGCATTTGGAAGTTACACTTTCTGTGTCCTCTATGGAGACAGATCTATATAATAAATGTATGTATATGCACATACACATTTACATATCTATCTGCTTTCTTTCTATTGTAGACTATGAGTTCACCATGGTAGCTTCACTTCGAATGCAACAACACAGCATTTTTCTATATTTGTAACTCTGTTCTCCAACAGTGAAAAAAAATTTGTTTTTCATTATCTGTAAATGATTCATGTGGGAGTGGCATTATCAACACTGTGACATAAACAGTTACTGAAAATCACTCTGCAGAGATTCAAGGAAAAGAAAGGGCAATTCTGAATTATCAGAACTCTGGAGGAATATATAGACTGCAGAATGATCCTACAAATGCCAAATTAAAGAAAGGGGAAAATGTCAGGTAAGAAAACCCATTCTGGAAAGATCCTCTCCCATTCTTCTCACTTGGTCTCACACACACTGCAATACAGACACAGAAACATCAGGGATTCCTCCTACCTGGGACACAGAATATAAATTCCCTCACAGATGTCAGACAGACCCCCATCATTTGGAGACCCAGGGGACAGGTGGGGATATTTTCAAGGCCCAGATAAGTGAGGAAAGAAAGCATCTGAGAAAAAGTGGGAAGAGGCTGTGTTTCCAGTCCTGGGTATGAAAGCCCATCTCCCACCCTTGAGTGAAATAGCACTGGGTGGCCAGAACCTTGCCTGGGGGGTGGCAGAAAAGTGGGAGAGTTGCCACAATACAGTGGGGGCACAGCCTTACATTGAGCCAGATTTTTGCCATCAAGTTGAAGGCACAGGACCCCTGAAATTCCAGCCACACCAGGTCAGAGAGCCTGGGCTCCAAGTCACAGAGCTTATGAAGATGATTACATTGTTGAACAATGTTATCTGCTGGGCAGAAGAGAAAAAGCAAGGAAATGGAAGGGCTTTTTCAGAGATTCTCCACAACATACCTCAGGTCCATGGGATCTGTTCTAAACCCCTTGCACAGGAACTGCCCCTCCCCTGCTTTGGCTGATAAATACTGATGACACAACTGTTAAAGCAGTACCCTAAAATAATTCAGGTCTTTTGAGCAAGTGAAAGACAGAACACCACTGGGACCCTCCTGGGTTTGGCCCACAGATGTAGGCTGTGGTGCCCGGTGCCTACCTCCCATCCCTGAGGCATTCAGCTGTCAGCTCATGATTTTTGAGGGAGATTGGGGGCACAGACAATCTGAAAACTGGTTGGCAGAAGAGATGAAAAGATAGAACAAAGACAAAAGCCTGAGACAAAAGAGAGAAAATGAACTCCAGGAAGCTAAGCCAGATATGCAGATGCCTATATACCAGCCAAAAATCATGACTCACAACAGGAATCATGACAATATGACCCAAGCAAAGAACAAACTATCACCTCAACTGTAGTAGAAACAACTAATGAAAGATTATCAAACAAATCTAAGCCAAATCAACCAGTTGAAGGAAGATGTACCAAAAGAGATGAAAAAGATAAAGAAGGTATATACAGGTTGTTCATACAGAAGTAATCCAAAATTTTTTTAAAAATGGCAGAACATATGGGAATGAAAACAGAACAGAAGAGATGAAAATAATAATGGAGACATACAACAGCAGATATGAAGAGATAGTAAAAGGATTAGTGATCTAGAAGACAGGACATCTTAAATCCCACACACAAAAGAACAGATAGGGAAAAGAATGGAAAATTTTGAGCAGGAACTCAGGGAACTGAATGACAATATGAAGTATGTGAATATACCTGTTATGGGTGTGAAAAAAGAGAAGAGAAGGGAAAATGGTCAGGAAATATAATGTGGGAAATAATCACTGAAAAATTTCCAACTCCTATGAAAGACATAAAATTACAGCTCCAAGAAGCATAATATAACCCAAACAGAACAGATCCAAATAGACCTATTCCAAGACACTTACTAATCGGATTGTCAAGTGTCAAAGACAAGGAGAAAATTCTGAAATCAAAAGAAAGGCATTCCATCACATACAAACGGTGCTCATTAAGTTTTGTGGATCTCTCAGCAGAAACTATGGAAGAAAGACAGTAGTGGTATGATATATTTAAGATACTAAAATAAAAAAAAACTCTTAACCAAAATTCTATATATTTACCTGTACAATATTTACAGGTAAATAGACACTGAGACAGTTTGTGAACAAGCTAGAGACAGATAGTAAAAGACAGGAGAGACAAGTTTGGAGAAGAGTTTAGAAATGAAAATTAGCTGTGTGGTTAAATAATGGGGTAATAAGAGAGAAAGAAAATTAGATATGACAGACAAAATCCAAAATAAAAAATGGTTGAAGAAAGGACTGCCTTTAGAGTAATAACATTAAATGTTGATGGATTAAACTCCCCAGTCAAAAGACAGTGATTGGCAGAATGGGTGGAAAAAAACCAGTATCCATCTATATGTTGTCTACAGGAGACTCATTTAAGACCCAAGGACAAAAACAGGTAGAAAATGAAAGGTTTGGAAGAGATATTTCATTAAAACTAAAACCAGAAATGAGTGGGGGTAGCTATATAAATATCAGATAAACTGGACTTCAAATAAAACAATTAAAAAAGACAAAGAATGACACTAGCATTAATAAAAGGGACAATTCGTCCTAAAGAAATAATAATCATAAATATTTATGCTCTGAACTAGAATGATCCAACATGCTTGAAGCAAACACTAACAACACTGAAAGGAGAACTAGACACTTCTACAATAATAGTTGGAGACTTCAATATACCTCTCTCATCAATGAACAGAACTCTTAGGCAGCTAGAGCATCAATAAGGTAACAGAGATCTTCAATAATATTATAAATGAACCAGACATAGTAGACATTTACAGAACATAGCATCTGTGATGGTTAGGTTCATGTGTCAATTTGGCCAGGTGGTGGTGTCCTGTTGTCTGATCAAGCAAGCACTGGCCTATCTGTTGCTCTGAGGACATTTCATGGGCTTAAATCGTGAGCACGTTGGTTGCATCCACAGCTGATTACATCTGCAGTCAGTTAAGGAGAATGTTTTCTGCAATGAGTGACACTTAATCTAATCACCCGAGGGATTTTAAGGAGAATTCAGTAGAGATAATCCATCTCTTCTGCTTCAGCCAGTGAGCCTCTCCTGGGGAATTCATTGAGGAACTTCATTGTAGCTGCCAGATCATGGACTGCCCTTCAGATTTTGGGCTGCTATGTCCTCATGGTTGTATGAGACACATTTATAAATCTCAAGTTTACAGATCTCTCTTGTTGGTTCTGTTCCTCTAGAGAACCCTGAATAATACAATTGGGTATCAGGAAAAGTTCTTGAGACACAAGTCTTAAAAATGTGTTTTTACAATTGGTTTTCTACTCTGATTAGACTCAAAGGCACTAATGTCTCTGTTTCCAGTAACCAACACGGCACTGACAGTCCATGTGGTGAGTTGGCAAAAGAGACAAGCAAAATATCACCATTTGATTCTGCTAATTGTATGCTTATATGAGGCAAGGCACTGGGTGAGCTTGTTTGTGACACATTAATGATGTTGTGTGGAAGTAAGAGGTAAAATGATATTGGCTGGTTGTTGTTAGAGATGTTGAATCCAGTTATGAGGGAAAGGGATGAGCTGAAGACTACAGATTTGAAGCTTAGGCATGGTATGAAAAATGTAAAAGTTTCTATGAGTGCCCTGAAGGAAAATTTTATTTCCTGTAGCAGCAAACTTGATATCTCCAAAAATTAGACCCAGAGTCTCATTGTCAGAGTAGCAGATTTACAACATAATCTGAAATTTCAACCTTGCAAGGTGTTTGCTATTAAAATGGGGAATATTTCCATTGATTGGAAAGTAGTGGGATCCTGAAAATTGAAATGGGGACTTATGGATTGATACTGATTGTGGAGGCATTGAAATCCTAGATTCTGCTGAGTGTTTTTTAGATATAGCTATAATGGTCTGCACTGAGGACATAGCTGCCCCAACTACATCCTGTCCTGAGGAAAGAGCTTCCTGATCTCCAGCCTGCCATGATAAAAAAGATACCCAAATTCCAGTCTGCTTTGAGGAAATAGCTTCCAGACCTCCAGTCCACCCTGAGGACTCAGTCATCCAACTTCCACTGAAATGGTTAATATTTTATTGCCTGTGAGAAATGTAACCACCTCTCCTGGGAAAACAGCTTTGCTCCTCTGTCTGGAGAGATTAATCCTGTTTCACCAAACAAAACTGCAAAGGAATGTTCTGTGGCAGTTGGCTTGAAAGACACCTCTAATTCTATTCATGACCCACCTCCACCACCCCTCTTTTCTTCCAGACCTATAACTAGACTGAAGTCCCCACAGGCCACAACAGGTGACATACAAAGTGTCACCCATGAGAAGGTACACTATACTCTGAAAGAACTGCATGAATTTTCCAATTTATATAGATAGAAATCAGGGGAATATGCTGGGAAAGGATATTAAGGTGTGGGATAATGATTGTAGGAATATAAAGCTGGATCAGGCAGAAATTATTTATATGGACCCACTAAGCAGAGACTCTGGATTCAATGTTGTAGCCAAGGGGTTAGAAAGGGTATTAACAGTTTGTTTGGGTTGTTGGCTGAAATATGGATCAAAAGGTGGCCAACCATACCTGAGGTTGAAATTCCAGAACTGCCGTGGTATGATGTAGATGAGGGGATCCAAAGGCTTAAAGAGATTGGAATGTTAGAGTGAATTTATCATGGAAGGCTTGCTCACACACCCCAGGAATATCTAAAGGACACACCTTTTACCAGAACTGTGAGAAATAAATCTGTGAGACTAGCTCCATCACCCCTGAAGAGCTCTGTAGTTGTCCTTCTCTGTAGGTCAGATATTATTGTGGGAACCACTGTCACTGAACTGGAATCCTTAAACACGATGGGATGATCAAATCCACAGTAGGCAGAAGCCAGATGGCAGCACATAATCAGCAATGACAAGATGGGTGTGGCTATCATAATGGGCAGTAGACTCCAAGCAGGAGTCAAGATACTCTGACTCACAGAAACCTATGGCATTAGCTGGTAGATCATGGGTACCTAGAAGTAAAATAGATAGACAGTCTACTCCATTCTTGTCTACCTAGGTAAGCAGAAGAGTTCTAGGTCAAGTAAACAGATGTCTAACTTGAATTACAGAAACGAAGAGTCACAGCCCCTTAATCAATGTCCAGACTTGAGGCAATCTACAGATCCACAGCCCCTTGAATGTGGGGAATGCCAGGTCCCTTTGGGGGAGGACCCTGTTACACTGCAACAAATGTATACTGTTAATCTTCCTCCAAGCCTTCCCCAAGGAGACCTTTCAGACTTTTACCAGGGTAACTGTGCACTGAGGAAAAGGAAATGATCAGATATTTGGGGGATTGTTAGACACTAGTTCAGAAGGGATATTAACTTCAGGAGACACAAAACATCACTCTTGTCCACCAGTCAGAGTGGGGGCTTATGGAGGTCAGGTGATTGATAGAGTTTTATCTCAGATCCATCTCACAGTGGGTGCAGTGTGTCCCTGTTCCCATTCTGCAGTTATTTCACCTGTTCCAGAATGTGTAATTGGAATTGACACTGAGCAACAGGTAGAATCCCCACATTGGCTCTTTGACTCATAGGAGGAAAGGCCAAGTGGAAGCCACTAGAACTGCTCCTAC
The DNA here is from genome assembly GCA_004026745.1 of Myrmecophaga tridactyla. Lineage (NCBI taxonomy): Eukaryota > Metazoa > Chordata > Mammalia > Pilosa > Myrmecophagidae > Myrmecophaga > Myrmecophaga tridactyla. The sequence goes on from PVIY010000984.1 coordinate 20,675, forward strand.
CAAGCAAAGTAGTAAAACAGAAACAATACTGAATTCCTGGATGGATTGCAGAGATTAAGCCACTCTTAAGGACTTGAAGAATGCATGGGTGGTGATTCCCATCATATCTCCATTCAATTCTCCTATTTGGCCTGTGCATAAAACAGACTGGTCTTGGAGCATGACAGCAGATAATGGCAAACTCAACTGAGTAGTGACTCCAATTGTACCTGCTCTTCGGGTACAATCATTGTATCATTGCTTGAGCAAATCAACACATCCCATGGTGCCTGGTATGCAGCTTTTGATCGTGGAAATGATTTTTTTTCAATAGCTGTTAAGAAAGGACCAACAGAAACAGTTTAGTTTAAGATGGTAAAGTCAGCAATATGCTTTCACTGTCCTTCCTCAGGGCTATATTAACTCTCCAGCCCTATGTCATAATCTTGTCTGCAGGGAACTTGATCATTTCTCCCTCCCACAAGACATCACACTGGTCCATTATATTAATGATATCATGCTGATTGAACCCAGTAAGCAAGAAAGAGCAACTACTTTAGTCTTATTGGTAAGGCATTTATTTTCATGTCAGAGTATTAGAGATAAATCCAAGCAAATTACAGGTGTTTTCCACCTCAGTGAAATTTCTAGGTGTCCAGTGGTGTGGGGCATGTTGAGATCTCCCTTCTAAGGTGAAGGATAAGTTGTTGCATCTGACCCCTCCTATGACTGAAAAAGGGGCATAACACCTCATTGATGTCTTTGGATTTTGGAGACAACATATTCCCCATTTTACTGTGTTACTCTGGCCCATTTACTCAGTAATCAGAAAAACAACTACTTTTGAGTGAGGACGTGAGTAAAACGAGGCTCTACAACAAGTCCAGTCTGCTGAACAGGCTTCTTTGCCACTTGGACCATAAGAGCCAACAGATCCAATGGGGCTGGAAGTCAGTGGCAAGTAGGGATGCTGTCTGGAGTGATTGACAGGCTGCCTATAGGAGACTCACAATACAGACCATTAGGATTATGGAGTAAAGCCTTACCATCCACTGCAGATGACTACTCTCCTTTTGAGAAACAGTTTTTAGACTGCTACTGGGTCTTAGTAGTGACTGAATGCTTAACCATGGGCCACCAAGTTACCATGAGAACTGAGTTGCCAGTCATGAGGTAGTTACTGTTTGACCCACCAAGCCATGGAGTTGGGTGTGCACAGCAGCACTCCATCATAAAATGGAACTGGTATAAAAGAGATAGAGTTCAAAAAGGTCCTGAAGGTGCAAGAACCTTACATGAGGAAGTGGCCCAAATTTCCATGATCCCCACATCTATCACATTTCCTTCTCTTTTCCAGACCAGAGGTATGGCCTCTTGTGTAGTTCCTTAAAGTAAGTTGACTCAGGAAGAGAAAACTCGAGTCTGGTTTACAGATGGTGCTGCACTATATGCAGGGACCACTCGGAAGTAGACAGCAGCAGCATTACAACTCTTTTCTGAGATGTCTTTAAGCACAGCGGTGAAGAGAAATCCTCTCAATGGGCAGAACATCAAGAAGTACATTTGGCTGTTCATTTTGCTTGAAAAGAGAACTTGTCAGAGGTGTGCTTGTTTACTGACTCATGGCCAGTTGCTAATGGTTTGACTGGATGCTCAGGAACTTGGAAGGAACATGATCTCATGACAAAGCTCTGGGGAAGAGGTATAAGTTTATATTTTTCTGAGTGGGCAAAAGCAATGAAGATATTTGTGTACCATGTGAATGCTCACCAGGGATGACTTCAGCAAAAGAGGGTTTTAATAATCAAATGTATTAGATGACCCATATTGTGGACACAAGTTATCCTCTTTTCTCAGCTACTCCTGCTATAGCCCAATGAGCTCATGAAGAAAGTAGGCACGGTATTATGGATGGAGATTATGCATGGGCTCAGCAACATGGACTTCCACTCACCAAGATGGACCTGGATATGGCCACAGCTGAGTGCTCAGTCTTCCAAAAAACCTGCATTCAGTTCCTCAAAATGGCACCATTCCCTGAGGTAATCAGTCTGCTATCTGATGGCAGGTTGATTATATTGGACCACTTCCATCATGGAAGGGGCAGTGATTTATTCAAACTGAAATAGACATATACTACAAAAATGGGTTTGCCTTCCCTGCATGCAATGCTTCTGCAAAAACTGCCATCTGTAGACTTATAGTATGCCTTACCACCATCTGGGTATTCCACATAGTACTGCTTCTGATCAAGTAACCCATTTCACAGCAAATGAAGTGTGGGAATGAACATGTGTACTTGGAATTATCTGGTATTACCATGTTCCCCATCATCTAGAGTTTAATAGTATAATGGAATGGCATTTTGAAGACCCAATTAAAGTGCCAACTAGGTGGCAATACCTTGCAGAGATGGGACAATGTTCTCCAGGAGGCTGTGTATGCACTAAATCAGCATCCACCACATGGTGCTGTTTCTCCCATAGCCAGGATTCACAGGTCCAGAAATTATGGGGTGGAATTTGGAGTGGCACCACTCACTATCACCTCTAGTGATCCACTAAAAAAATTTACTTCCTGTCCCTGAAGCCTTAAGCTCTGCTGGTCTACAGGTCTTATTCCAAAAGTAGAAGTGCTCCTAACAGGAGACACAACAATGTTTATATTGAACTGGAAGCCAAGCCTGCTACCTGGCCACTTTGGGCTTCTCATACCTGTGAGTCAACAGGCAAGGAAAGGGATAACTGTACTTTCTGGGTTGATTGATTCTGAATATCAAGGTGAACTAGGACTGCAACTACACAATGGAGATAAGGAAAAGTATTCCTGGAATACAGGAGATCTCCTAGGGTGTCTCTTAGTACTACCATGTCCTGGGATTAAAGCCAATGGAAAATTGCAACAACCCAATCCAGCAAGGACTTCCAATAAATAAAAAAAAATCAGGAATGAAGGTTTCAGTCACCCTAGCAAGCAAAGAAATATGCCAGCTGAAGTGCTTGCTGAGTGTAAAGGGAATATATGGAATGGGTAATGGACGAAGGTAGTATAAATATGAACTATGACCTTGTGCCCAGTTACAGAAATGAGAACTGTCTTGTATGAGTATTTCTTCCTTGCTTTGTAATGAGTATCTACATAATTGTACATAAAGCAAATATCTTTGTTCCCCTCTCTATTTTAGCCCCTTTATCATATGACTTAAGTTCTATTGTTCATGTTATAGAGTTAAAGTTATATGATATCAAGTTTAAGTGTGAATATTACCCAAGGACATGTATCCTATTCTAGAGATATTTAGTGCATTTCCAGTTGCCTTCAGGACAGTACATTTAGATGAGAAAAAGTAATTTTTCTGTTCTTCTTTTCTATTTAGGGATTAAGTTCGGTTTAAGGTGATGTGTATAGCTGTGAAGTTGACAAGAAGTAGATTGTGATGGTGAGGTTCATATGTCAACTTGGCCAGGTGATGGTGCCCAGTTATCTGGTCAAGCAAGCACTTTCCCTATCTGTTGCTGTGAGGATATTCCATGGACTTAAATCATGAGCATGTTGGTTGCATCCACAGCTGATTACATCTGCAGTAGGCTAGGGGAAGTGTTTTCTGCAATGAGTGACACTTAATCTAATCACCCAAAGGCTTTGAAGGAGAATTCAGAAGAGAGAAACTCTCTTTTCCACTTCAGTCATCCAGCCTCCTCTTAGGAGTTTGTCAAAAACACTCATTGCAGCTGCCAGCTCATGGCATGCTCTACAGATTTTGCACTCACGTCCCCACAGTAGCTGAGAAGCTTTTATAAATTTCATATTTACTGATATTTCCTGTTGCTTTTCATTCTGTAGAGAACCTTGACTAATAGAATATCCCACAGCAGCAGGATATGCATTTTTCTAAAGTGCTCATGGATCATTCTCTAGGATAGAACACATGTTAGGTCACAAAGCAGGACTCAATAAATTTTAAAAGATTGATATTATTATACAGAGCATTTTCTTGGTTCACAATGGAATGAGGTTAGAAATGAATAAATGGTGGGAGGCTGGAAAATTCACAAATATAATAAGGTTAAATAACACACTCTTAAATAAACAGCAGGTCAAGGTGATAATAAAAGAGAAATCAGTAAGCGTCTTGAGGCAAATGAAAATGAGAACACAAGATATCAAAACTTACAGAAGGCAGAAAATGCAATGCTGAGAGGGAAGTTATTGCCCTAAATTCCCATATCAAAAAATAACACAGAGCACTAGTTGAGGAATTAACTGCTCACCTGGAGGAACCAGAGAAAGAACAGCAAACTAATCCCAAAATGAATAGCTGGAAAGAAATAATAAAGATTAGAGCAGAAATAAATGATATTGAGAACATGAAAATAATAATGAGAATCAATAAAACTGGAAGTTGGATATTTGAGAAAGTCAATAAAATCGATGTACCTTAGCTAGGCTGACAATGAAAAAAAATGTGAGAGGAAGCAAATAAATAAAATCAGAAATGGGAGGAGGAACAAAACTTCCGACACTGCCAAAATAAAGGAGATAATGATAAGGATAATATGAGCAAGTATATGCTAACAGACTATACAAATTAAATGAAAGTGCAACTTCCTAGAAAAGCACAAATAACCAACATTGACTGGAGAATAAATAGAAGAACTCAACAAACAAATTACAAGTAAAAAGATTGTATCAGTTAATGAAATCTCATGAATAACAAAGTCCAGGGCCAAATGTCTTCACATGTGAATTCTACCAAGCATTGAAGAAATAATTAGTACTAATCTTGCTTAAAATCTTCAAAAACAATGTAGAGGAGGGAGAGATACATAACCGATTCTATTAAGCCAACATCACCCTAATAACAAAGCTGGGCAAAGATACTACAAGAAAAGAAAATTACAGACCAATCTCTTTAATGAAAATAGATGCAAAAATCCTCAACAGAATTATTGCAAATGGAACCCAGCAGCACATTAAAAGAATTGTACACATGACCAGCTGGATTTTGCCCAAGGTATGCAAGGGTGCTTCGGCACACAAAAAGTCAATTAATCTAATACACAACAGTAATAAATTAAAAAGGAAACACTCCATCATCATCTCAATTAATGCAGAAAAGGCATTTGACACAATTCAGCATAATTTCTTTTTTTTAGTTTTTTAAACATTTTTATTGTTAAATATAACATATATATATATATATATATATAAAGCAATAAATTTCCTAGTACATTTTAACAAGTAGTTATAGAACAGATTTTAAAGTTTGGCATATGTTACAGTTTCATGATTTTTCATTTTTTCTTCTAGCTGCTTCAAGACATTGGAGACCAAGATAAATATCAAAATAATGACCCAGCTGACATACTCATTTGTTAAATCCTATCATCTCTTATTTATTCCTCCTCCCCTTAAATAACATATATACATTAAATCAATACATTTCAAAGTACAATGCAACAATTAGTTGTAAAACAGATTTCAGAGTTTGGTATGGGTTACAACTCCACAAATTTAAGCTTTTATTTCTAGCTGCTCTAAGGTACTGGAGGCCGAAAGAAATATCAACATAATGATTCAGCACTCATGCTTATTTCTTGAACTCGACTTCTCTGTATAACTCCATCATCACCTTTGATTTTTCTCCCACTCTTTAAGGGTATTTGGGCTATTCTCATTCTAATGTTTACATGTTGGAAGGGGCTGTCAATAATATGGAATAAGGGTATGGAGCTAGTTGATTCTCTGGAAGGGCTGGCCCCTCTGCATTTCAGGACTTATCTGGTCCAGGGATCCATCTGGAGGTTGTAGGTTTTGGAGAGTTATCCTAGTGCATGGAACTTTTGTAGAATCTTATATAATGCCTTAGGTATTTTTTTAGTATTGGCAGGAATGGTTTTGGTTTGGATTTGGCAAGTTATGGTAGGTAGCAATGTCTAACTGAAACATGCATAAGAGTGATCTCCAGTGACCTCGACTCTATTAGAACTCTCTTAGTCACCTATACCTTATATGTTACACTTCTTTTCCCCTTTTGGTCAGGATGGCATTTTTGATCCCAGGCTCATCCCTGGGGGTCACCACCTATGCCACCAGGGAGACTTTTATCCCTGAATATTGTGTCCCATGGAAGGGGGAAGGCAATGGCTTCACTTGCAGGGTTGGGCTTAGAGATAGAAAGGCCAAATCTGAGCAACAAAAGAGGTCTCCAGAGGTGACACTTAGTCATACCTATAAGTAGGCTAAGTTTCTCCACTACATACATAAGCATCATAAGAGCAAGCCACAAAATCAAGGGCTTAGCCTATTGATTTGGATGTTCCTAATATTTGGCACAGTATCTGGGGTTTCCCATGTGATAAAGTTTAATAGTCCCATAACTTTTCTCCCAACCCTTAAGAGACTTTGACAGTACACTTAAATTATCTGCTTAGTATACTCTGGGATGTATTCAGATATTACATTGAGCTATACAGGATTAAAGGCTCTCATTCTTATTCTGTGTAACCTGTGTTTGGATTGTTTAAATTATCTATCAGACAAATTGAATTATATTATGTGCTACAGAAAACCTAGGTTCTAGACATAATGAAACTTTCTTCCTTTGGTCTCAAAGAGTAGGTGAAGCTCTAAAATACAGGAAATGTCTTCCTTACCCCTGTATTACGAATTACCTTAATCCTGACCCAATTGGTTTCATACTTATCTATAAATATGAGGTTATACATATATAAAACAGCCCCTCAAAATCCAAAATAACAATTACCTATCTGGGTTAAATGTGACTGCTATAAGAGCTTAAAATCTAGGACCTAGTTTTCTTATAAGTATTTTCTAAATGAGACCATACAATATGTGCTCTTTTGTTTCTGGCTTATTTTGAAACACCAAATATCCCACAAGATCATTCACATTGTTGAATACCTCATAACTTCATTTTTTTTGTAGCAGCACTATGTTTGATCATATGTTTACTCCATCAACCACCAATCTACTTCTCAGTCAGTGCATCTTTCAGCCACCTCTATTTACTGGGCCTCATGTATAATGTCCAAAGTCAACAGTCCATCAATTCTCTCAATTCTTGTTCCCAAGAGAATGATAGCCATCAAACAGAATATCCAAACCTCCCTCTAACTCTTGAATCTCCTCCTATCATGTACCCCATAGTATTGCTGCAGCATTGTTGAAATTTTCCTGTTAAACATAGCCCAGAACATACGATAGTATTTTCCAACTATACCCTGAAATTATACACTCTTTGTACAAGATTGACACCTTTGCAATAGTTCATGAAAGAACTTATTTATATCTGAAGTGTTAATTGGTGGGATACATGATTCTATACAAGCCCTTTCAATCATGTTCACCTTCAATATGGTAATATTGCTTATAGATCAACTAGTGAACAACCTTCACTTCTATCTATTCCCTTACAATTAAGTTCAACCTCATTAACAAACTATTCAGCCATCTCAAGCTTCTGTGCATCTCTAGATCTCCTATATTCGGTATTATAAGCCTCCACATTTACCTTTACCATAGTAATAAAAGTGGCATCACACAATATCTGTCTTTTTGTTTCTGGTTTATTTCACTCAGCATTACATCCTGAGGACTCATCCATCTTATCATGTGATTCAGGATCTTATTTTGTATTGCTGCTACATAATATTCCATCATATGTATGTACTATATTTTGTTAATCCACTCATCTGTTGATGGGCACTTGGATTGTTTCCATCTTTTAGCGATTGTGAATAGTGCTGCTAGAAGCATCAGTGTGCAAATCCCTCTTTATGTCACTGCTTTCAACTCTTATGGGTATATATCAAGTGGTGGTATTGCCAGATCATAGGGCAGCCACTAGATATTTAGTTTTCTGAGGAACTGCCAGATTGTTTTCCATAGCAGCTGTGCCACTATACATTCCTACCAACAGTGCCTAAGTGTCCCAATTTTCCCACATCCTCTCCAACATTTGTAGTTTTCTGTTTGTTTAATATCAGCCATTCTTATAGGTGTGAGGTGGTATCTCATTGTAGTCTTTATCTGCATTTCCTATAGCTAAAAAGAATGAGCATCTCCTCATGTGCTTTTTAGCCATCTGTATTTGTTCTTCAGAAAAATGTCTATTCATATCTTTAGCCTACTTTATAATTGGGTTGTTTGTTCTTTTGTTGTTAATTTGAATGATTGCTTTATATATACAGGATATCAAACCTTTATGCAATGTGTGATTTCTAAATACTTTCTCCCATTGAGTTGACTGTCTCTGCACCTTTTTGATAAAACATTTGAGGCACAAAAGCATTTGATTTTGAGGTGTTCCCATTGTTTTTGTTTTGTTGCTTATACATTGGGTGTAAAGTTTAGAAAGCTACCTCTTATTACTGGTCTTGAAGATGATTCCTTATATTTTCTTCTAGGAGCTTTATGGAACTGGCTCTTATGTTTAGGTGTTTGATTCAATTTGAGTTGATTTTTGTATAGGGTGTAAGGTAAGGGTCCTCTTACTTTCCTCTGGCTATTGAAATCAATTTCTCCCATGCCCATTTATTGAAAAGATTATTTTGTCCAAGTTCAGTGGATTTGGGGGCCTTGTCAAAGATCAGTATACCATAGATTTGGGGGTCTATTTGTGCACTGTCAGTTCAACTCCATTGGTCAATGCTACTATCTTTTTGCCAGTACCATGTTGTTTTGAACACTGTGGCTTTATAATAAGTTTTAAAATCAGCAAGTTTTAATCCTCTCACTTCATTCTTCTTTTTTATGATGGTTTTATATATTCTGGGTCTCTTTCCCTTCCAGATGAATTTCTTAACTAACTTTACCATGTCTTCAAAGTATGATAATGCAATTTTGATCGGTATTGCATGAATCTGTAGATCAATTTGGGTAGAATTGACATCTTTACTACATTTAACCTTCCTATCCATGAGCAGTGAATGTCTTTCCACCTATTTAGGTCTTCTTTGATTTTTTTTAACAGTGTTATGTAGTTCTCAGTGTACGGGTCCTTTACATCCTTATTTACATTCATTCCTAGATACTTGATTCCTTTAGTTCCTATTTTGAATGGAATTCTTTCTTTAATTGACTTCTCAGTTAGATCATTGCTTGCATGCAGAAACATTACTGACTTTTGGACATAAATTTTATTATCTGCCACCTGGCTGAATTTGTTTGTTAGCTCAAGTAACTTTGTTGTAGATTTTTCAGGATTTTTCATGTACAATATCATCTCATCTCCAAATAATGAAAGTTTTACTTTTTCATTTCTAATTTGGATGCCTTCTATTTCTTTTTCCTGCTGGATTGCTCTTGCTAGAACTTCTAGTACGTTGTTGAATATTAGTGCTGACAGAAGGCATTCTTGCCTCATTCCTGAACTTGGGGGAAGCTTTATGGCTCTCACCATTGAGTAAGATGATGGCTTTGGGTTTTTCATATATGCCTTTTATCATGTTGAGGAACTTACTTTCATTCCTACCTTTTGAAGTGCTTTTATCAGAAAATGATTTCAAATTTTGTGGGATGTTTTTCAGCATCAATTGAGATGATCATATGAGTTCCCTCTTTCAATTTCGTTAATGTGCTGTATTACATTAACTGATCTTTTTGTGTTGAAACGTCCTTGCTTTCCTGTTATGAAGCCCACTTGGTCATGGTGTATAATTCTTTTAATGTGCTGCTGGATTCAATTTGCTAATATTCTGTTGGGAATTTTTGCATTTATGTTCATTAGGGAGATGGGTCTGTAATTTTCCTTTCTTGTAGCATCTTTACCTAGTTTTGGTACTAAAAGTGCTGTTAGTTTCACAAAATGAGTTAGGTGGTGTTACTTTTGCCTCAATTTTTGGAAAAGTTTGAGCAGTATTGGTGTTAGTTCCATAAATTTCCATTGTGAAGCCATGTGGCCCTGGGCTTTTCTTTGTATGGAGATTTTTGTTAACTGTTGAAAACTATTTACTTGTGATTGGTTTGTTTAGATCTTCTATTTCTTCTTGAGTTAGTGTAGCTTGTTTGTGTGTTTCCATCAATTTGTCCATTTTATCTAAGTTGTCTGGCTAGTTGGTATATTGTTGTTCATAATATTCTCTTAAGATTATTTTTATTTCTTCAGGGTGTGTGGTAATGACCCCTCTCTCATTTCTGATTTTGTTTATTTGCATCCTCTCACTTTTTTATTTGTCAGTGTTACTAGTGGCACATTGGTTTTATTGATTTTCTAGTAGAACCAACTTTTGATTTTATTGATTCCTTCTATTGTTCTTTTGCTCTCCCATCCATTTAACTGTACTTTAATCTTTGTTATTTCTCTTTTTCTGTTTGCCTTGTGCATAGTTTGCTGTTCCTCCAGGTGAGCAGTTAGGTCATCGATTTTTGCCTTTTCTTCTTTTTTATTATAGGCATTTAAGGCAATACAATTCCTCCTTAGCACAGCCTTTGCTCCATCCCATGAATTCTGATATGTTGTATTCTTGCTTTAATTTGTCTACAGATTGCTACTGATTTCTCCTACAATTTCTTCTTTGACCCACACATTGTTTAAGAGTGTGCTATTTAATCCCTATATGTTTATGAAAGTTCTTGTTCTTTGGTGGTTATTGATTTCAAGCTTTACTCCATTGTGATCAGAGAAAGTGCTTTAAATATTTTCAATATTTTTAAATATATAAGACCTGTTTTGTGCCACAGCATGTGATCTGTCATGAAATATTCCATGAACACTAAAGAAGAATTTATATCCCTGTGTTTTGTGGTGTAATGACTTATATATGTCTGTTAAATCTAATTCATTATCAAATTGTTTAAGTTCACTAAATCCTTGTTGATCCTGTCTGGTTGTTCTGTCAATACAAGAGAGTGGTCTATTGAAGTCTCCTAATATTATTGTTGAAATGTCTATCACTCCATTTTGTTTTACCAAGGTCTGTCTCTTGTACTTTGGAACTCCTTGATTGGTAGTGTAGACACTTATGATTGCTATTTCTTCCTGATTAATTGTCCCTTTTAATAATATATAGTGTCCTTCTTTGTCTCTTGTGATGTATTTACATTTAAAGTCAACTTTGTCTGATATAAGAATAGCTACTCCTACTTTCTTTTGGTTTACTGCTTGCATGGAACATCTTATTCCAGCCTTTCACTTTCAATCTATTTGTATCAATGTGTCTAATATGATTCTCTTGCAAACAGCACATAGCTGGATTATATTTCTTAATACATTCTGCCAATTTATATCTTTTAATTGGTGGATTAATCCATTAACATTCAAATTAATGTGAAAGCATTTTTTGAATACACCATCTTATTCTTTGAATTTTATTTGTCAGGCCTGTATGTTCTTTTCCTTCTTTCTCTTTTTATCCTTTAGGCTACCCTTACTGGTGCACTTCAATGTTATGTGCTCCTCCAGACCTCCCTCTCTTATCCTTTTTTTCAGCTGGCAGAGCTCCCCTTAGTGTTTCTTGTTGACCTGTTCTCTTGCTTACATATTCTCTAAGCCTTTGTTTGTCTGTGAAAAAATTTTTTTAGATTTACACTTTTTCTTAACTTTTTTTATTGTATAGTATAGCATATATACAATGCAAAGAAATGAAAAAGCAATAGTTTTCAAAGCATTCTTCAACAAGTAGTTATAGGACAGATCTCAGAGTTTGTCATGGGTTTCCATGTGATCCTCTCGTATGTTTCCTTCTAGCAGCTCCAGAATATAGGAGGATAGAGGGCTTAAATATTTTTTGTCATCACAATCGACTTTTTTCCTTCTATTTTTGTGAAAAATAATGTATATACAAAAAAACTATAAATTTCAAAACACAGCACAGCAATTAGCTGCAGAACATATTTCAGACTTTGACATGGATTACAATTTCACAATTTTAGGTTTTTACTTCTAGTTGCTCTAAAATACTGGAGACAAAAAGAGATACCAATTTAATTATTTAGTATTCATATTCATTTGTTAAATCCTGTCTTCTCTGTATGACTCCACCATCACCTTTGATCTTTCCATTCCTCTCTTTAGGGGTGTTTGGGCTATAGTAATTCTAAAGTTTTGATATTGGAAGGGTCTGTTACTAATATGGGGTAGGGAGATGGAACTATCTGATGTTCTGGATAGCCTGGGCTAGATTTCAGGACTTATATGGACCAGGGACTCATCTGGAGGTTGTAGGTTTCTGGAGAGTCACTCTAGTGCATGGAACCTTGTGGAATCTTACATATTGCCCTAGGTTTCTTTAGAATTGGCTGGAATGTCCCTGATTGGGGGTTGGCAGGTTATGATAGGTAGCAAGGTCTAACTGAAGCTTGCATAAGCGCAATCTCCAAAGTAGTCTCTTGACTCTATTTGAACTCTCTCTGCCACTGACACTTTATTAATTACAGTTATTTCCCCCCTTTTGGTCAGGATGGAATTGTTGATCCCATGATGCCAGGTCAGGATTCATCCTTTAGCGTCATCTCCTACATTCCCAGAGAGACTTTTACCCTGGGATATCATGTCCCACATAAGGAGGAGGGCAATGATTTCACCTGCAGAATTGGGCTTAGAAAGACTGAGGCCACATCTGAGCAAAACAGAGGTCCTCCAGAAGTAACTCCTAGGCATGCCTATAGGTAGTCTAAGCTTCTCTGCTACTTAGATAAGCCACACCAGACTAAGCCTCCTGGTTGAGGGCATGGCTATTGATTTGGGTGTTCCTAAAGTTTGACTCAGTATCAAGGGATTCCTTGATGGTAAGGTTTTATAGTTCCATACTCTTTCTCCCATCCCTCAGGGGATTTTGCCAATATTTTTTGATTATCTGCTTAATATAATCTAGGATGCTTCCAGGCATTACAATAATCTATATACAACTAAAGGACTTCTTTCTTATTCTGGGCTCCCTGTGTTTCAATTGTTCAATAGATAGGTTGAATTAGATTATGTACTACAGAAAATTTCAGCTCCAGAGCAAATAAATATTTTTTTTCCATTGGTCTCAAAAAGTATGTGTGGTTCTAAAATATAGACACTGTCTTGCCTACCCCTATGTTCTGAATTACTTTGACTCCAACCTGTTCAAATTCATTCTTATCTCTAAATATTAGGTTTTATATATAAAACAGTCTCTCAAAATCCAGAGATAATAATCACCACTCTGCACTTAATGTATCTGCTCTAAAAGCTTACAATCTAAGCACCTGTTTTCTTATAAGCATTTTCTAAAGGTGACCATACCATTATTGTTCTTTTGTTTCTGGCTTAGTTTGTCTCACCTAATGTTCTACATGTTCTTTCACATCGTTGGATGCCTCAGGACTTTGTTCCTTTTTGTGGCAGCACAACCTTTGTTCATAGGTATACACGATCATTCACCAATCTACTGCTCTGTCAGTGCATCCTTCAGCCACCTGCATTCATTGGGCATCACATAGAGGGTGTCTCTGAAATATTTTATCTCTCTCTCTCAGCTTTGAAGGACAATTTGACTGGATACAGAATTCTTGCCTGGAAATCTTTCTCTTTCAGGATCTTAAATATAATATACTACTGCCTTCTCACCTCCATAGTGTCATTTGAGTAGTCTGAACTCAGTCATATGTTGTTTCTCTTGTATGTAGTAGATTGTTCTTCTCTTGCTGCACCCAGGATTTTCTGCTTCTCTTCAACACTTGACAGACTGATTAGTATGTGTCTTTCAGTAGGCCTATTTGGATTTATTCAATTTGGAGTTCATTGGACTTCTTTCATTTGCATATTTATGCCTTTTATAAAGATTGAGAAAATTCCCCCCATTATATCTTCCTCTATTAGTCTTTTTCTCTTCTCCTACTGGGATACCAATGATTCTTATATTTGCGTGCTATTTTTGTCCATGATTTCCCTGATATCCAATTAAAACTTTTTCCATCTTTTTTTCATTTGCTCTTTTCTGTGTTCAAAATCTGTTGTCCTGTCTTCTAGTTAGCTTATTCTTTCTTCTGCCTCTTCAAAACTGTTGTTATATGTCTCTAGTATAGTTTTGATTTGGCCTACAGCATCTTTAATCTCTGTGATATCAGCTATTTTTCTACTAATTCTTTCAATTTCCTCTTTATGTTCTTCTAATGTCTTATGGATCTCATTTTTGTAATTAGCCATCCTGCTGATTTTATTTTGTAAAGTTATATTAATATGTTTGATTAGTTGTGCCAATATGTGTGTCTCCTCTAGTGTTTAAATTTGTTCATTAGACCAAACAGTATCTTACTGCATCTTCATATGGTAGAGATCTTCTACTGTCTTCATGGCATGCAGATATCTTGCTAGGGTTACTTTGGATGTTGATTTCCTTCAGTAGTGTAAAGCTTTGTATTTGTGGGATGGGGATGGAGCATGATGTGGGGTATGAGGAGTGGCACAACAGTGCAGTAATGTGTTGCAGTACAGGTACATGCACAGATTGGGGACTCTATGCTGGTGCCTCTGAGCATGGGCTGCTGGTCCCAGGATTGTGGATGTGTGGTGCTGGGGCTTTGTGAGTGAGATGTTGCTCAGGCAGGCCTTGGCCCACAAGAGCATGATGCAACATGATGGACACAGAAGTAGGGCATGGTGGTAGGTGGATGGTGGGATGAGAAGCTGTGCTGGGGGTAGTTTATGGGCAGGATGTGGTGGGCATTTGATGAGAGACAATCTTTGTTGTGAGGATGTGGTATACAGGGCAGAGAAGTCAGGGCCCAGGGACTTTGTGGCATGATTGTGCCCTCGAGCTATGGGAGGTGTCCAGGGGGCCCAGTATGCAGATGTGTGAGTGTGTAGGAGTGGGTCACAGGTCACAGAGTTTGTGGGACATTTGTCAGGGGTGGGTGATGAGGGGTTGGTGGGACCCTGATCACGGGTCTGTAGGTTCAATGGTGGGATGGGTAGAGGTGCTCACTTTTGCAGGGAAGACGTTTTGTGACACAGATATGCTTGAGGGCAACTGTCAGGTGAGGTTGAAGAGAAGTTTTTCTGTGGGATGGAGCAAAGGTGTGCACATGTGTGAGGCAGGGGCAGTGTCGTGCAGGGGTCAAGAGGCCCATACATGGAAACATTGGGGCCTGGCAGAGAAGATGTGTCTGTGCAGTTGCATGGATCTGGGAAGCATGACCCTGGTGTGTCTGGGTGTGGGAGGTAGGGCCTTGGTGTGCACATGCACAGAGCCCAGGGGCAGCAGTGTGCCTACATGGGTTGAGGGTGGGTGTGACCCAGATTTGCCAGTCTGTGCCCACCCAGAGCTGAGCGGGAATGGAATGAGTGGGCTCATATCCTGCATGTCTCTGGAGGACAGAAGTTGACGGCTCATGTGCAGAACTAAGAGGGGAGGGGTGTGTGTGTGATGGGCAGAGTTGAACGACTAAGGGCTCAGTGTAGGTGCAGCCCAGGTATAAAGGTGAGTGGTGGTGGACTGGATGTGCAGGTGACCTCCTGCAGGGGCAGGGAGACAGAGATGGGGTTGAGGGACTGCCTGTGAGTATATGGATCTCTGGAGGGGTGGGGCCAGACCGTGCATTTGCGTGGAAGTAGTGAGTCAGGCTGGGGCAGGCTTGTGTGCATGTGCAGAATGGGGTGTTGAGTGGGATGCAGGGGATATGCAGGGAATCACAGGCCACGAGGTGGGGGCAGCACACTTGAGGGTAGTGCATCTAAAGAATGCAGCTTGGCTTACTTCCTTGTGCTCATCTCCCTGTCCACACACTCCTGATGGTTCCAGGCCTCTGTGTGGAAATGGATGTGCTAGGCTATTTTCACTAGCTGGTAGGTTTCCAGTTCTCTGAGTCTACATTCTTCTGCCTTCTTAACCAGGGCCTCCCTATATGGCCTCCCTAGAAGACCCTCCTAGGTCACTTACACCCTGAAATTACTCTCTTGGTCTTTTTTCAGTCCCTTCTCTAGCTCTTCTTTGGAGCAGGGGTGAATTCAACCTAACTTATTCCACCATCTTCCCCTAGTACCTCAGCATCCTTTCTTGATGAAAAACTTCAAAGCATAAGAGTAAGAGGAAACTTCCTCAACATGAAAAAGGGAATATATGAGAATCTCACCTAACAACATATTAAATGGGGAAAGACTGAAAACTTTGCATCTGCAGTCTGGAACAAGACAAGGATCCCAAATGCCATGATTCTTATTCGACATTGTATTGAAAGTTCTACCTAGAGCAATTAGGCATGAAAAAGAAATGAGGTATCCAAATTGAATAGGAAGAAGGGGAATAGTCACTGTTTGCAGATGACATGGTGCTATATTTAAAAAATCCCAAAAACCTACAATAAAACTACTAGAGCTAACAAATGAGTAAAGCAAAGGGGCAAGCTACAGGATTGTAGGCAAAAATCAGTTGTGTTTCTATATACCAGCAATGAGAAATCTAAGGAGAGTATTTAGAATAATCCATTTAAAATATCAGGAATTAGAACAAATATTTAAGAATAAACTTAACCAAGGACATAAAAGACCTATACATAGAAAACTGCAAAACATTGCTCAAAGAAGTCAAGTAAGACACAAATAAATGGAAAGACATGCCAAGTGCATAGATTGGAAAACTAAATTTATTTAAGGTGTCAACTCTACTTAAATTCATTTATAAATTCAATGCAATAATAATTAAAATCTTGACAACTTTATTTTCAGAAATAGATAAAACAATAATCAAATTTACCTGCAAGAGCAGGGTGACCCAAATAATTAAAACATATATTGAGAACCAAAACTGAAGTAGGAGGTGTCACACTATCTGACTTTAAAGCATATTACAAAGCTATGGTGGTCAAACAGAATGCTATTGGCATAAACATAGCTGTACTGACCAGAGGAATTGAGTTTCAGAGGTGGACCCTCCCATTTATGGCCAAATTGTCATTGATAAAGCATTTACATCATTTCAACTGGGACAGAGGAGCCTTTTCAACAAACGGTGCTTGCATAACTGGATATCCATTTGCAAAGAATAAAAGAGGACCGCCAGCACCTTATACAAAAATCATCTCAAAATGGATGAAAGATTTAAACTGCAGAGCTAAGACCATAAAATGCTTAGAAGAAAATGTAAGGAAATATCTTAAGGATCTTGTGATAAGTGGTGTTTCCTAGAGCATACACCCAAAGTTTGAACAATAAAAGAAGAAATAGATAAAAAGAATTTCTTCGAAACTAAACTTTTCTGGATCAAAAGAATTTGTGAGGAAAGTTAAAAGGCAGCCTACACAATGGGGGAAAATATTTGGAAACCACATATCAGATATGTGTTTCATAACCAGAATATATAAAGAGAAACTACAAATCAGCAACAAAAAAGATAAGCAACCCAATTTAAAATGGGCAAAAGATAGGATATACACTCTTCGTGGAGGAAATAGAGATGGCTATAAAATATATGAGAAGATGATCAACTTCACTAGGGATTGGGAAACACAAATTAATACTACAATGAGATTTCATCTCACATCAGCATGAATGGCCATTATTTAAAAACCCAGTGAAAACTACAAGTACAGAAGAAAATATGGAGAATTTGGTACACTTTTTACTGTTGGTGGAAAAGTAGAATGGCATAACCACTCTGGAAGGCAGTTTGGGAGTTAATCAAAAGATAAGTATAGGATTCCCTTATGATCCAGCAATCCCTTTGCTAGGTACATACATAGAGGAACTGAAAGCAGGTACATGAGTGGACATTTGCAAACCTATGTTTATATCAGCATTGTTCATGACTGCCAAAAGCTGAAAACAGTCAAATGTTTATCAACTGATGGATGGATAAACAAACAGTGGTATACAAATATGATGGAATATTACACCTCTATAAAGCAGAACAATATCATGATTCATGTACCAATATGGATGAACCTGAAGGAAATTATGTTAAGTAAAATAAACCAGAAACAAAAGGTCAAATACTGTATGGGCTCACTAATATGAATTAACTATAATGGTAGTACCAGTTCTGAGTTCCAGTTGAGAACATAGTCTAAAAGTAGATAGAAAGAGGGTAGAGATTAGACACTTGAGGTTGAAGGAGTACAGAATGTTCAGTAGGATTTGTTATAAAGATCTAGAGATGGATAACACAATGCTATGTGATCGTTGCACAATATTGTAAGTATAACGAACAAAAGTGAATGTTAATATGGTGAAAGAAGGAGGCTAGGGTCATGTATGACATGAGAAGGAATGATAGAGGATAAAATCTGGGACTTTAACTTAGCAAAACCCAGAGTGGACAATCATGGTGATTAAATGCATAAATATAAGAAAGATTTTACTTGAGGGAGAACAATTGAATGTCACCATTGCAAGGTATTAAAAATGGGATGGTATATGGAAAAATACAACTAATGCAAACTAGGGTCTATAGATGGCATTAACTTTGTAGTAAGAATGATTCAGGTGCTGGAAAAGAGGTGAAGAGGGAGCTATACTTACTGTTGGCAGAGAAGTAGACTGGTGCAGGCCCTCTGGAGAGAACTGTTTTGTTTCCACAGTAGGCTATGTGTTTATGGTGAAATTGTTCATGGTTTGCAATGGATAGAGGTAGCTTAAAGGTATTTTGATGGTGGGAAGGGTGAAATGTGATGTCTTTATAAGTGGAATATTGAGTGGCTGCAAAAAGGAATGAAATTATGTGGCATGCAACTAGGTGAATCAAACTTGGAGACATCATGTTGAGTGAAATAAACCAGAAACGAAAGGTCAAATAATGTATGGTCTCAAGAATATAAGCTAAATATAATGAGTGATCTCTGAGAATTGAATTCATGTACATAGGTTATCAGAGGATAGAAAATGAGATGCAACTGGATGGTTGATGATTAAGGAGGACAGAAACTTCAAATAAGTCTCAGTGAAAACTTTCCTAGATTGTAAGCTCTTGCAGCAGTCACATTTATTCCTGAGTTTAAACTTGTATTTATAAATTTTGAGACTCAGAGTTAGATTTCTGCAGCACTGAAAATCAGCATTACTTCAGGAAACCACTGTTGAAGGATCTGAAAATGAGACCAGACTTCAATTTGCAATACAAATTAAATGGACCTGGTTAGGGCTGAGGTAATCAGAATTCATGGTAATGTATAATGTTATCTTTATTCTAAAATTTCAACTTTCGTTTATGACCAAGGGAAGAGATGTTTATTTGGTCAAAGATTTTAATTTTCTGTAGCACACTATCTAGTTTAACATGTCCAGCCAGTTTATTTAAACAACCTAATGACATGAAACCTAAAATAGGGAATGAGATTTTATTCTGTACAGGTTGATGTAAAACCCAGATACATTACAGAATATTGTTGGGAGAAGATAAAAATTATTTGTGAAGTCTTCTTGATGGACTGAAGAAAAATATGGAATTATTAAACTTTCACACCTGGAGAGTTCCTGATACTCTTTCAAGCCATAGGGATTGCCATTTTAATAAGCCAAGCCCTCGATCTTGAGGCTTGCCTTGAAGAAACTTATTTCTGCAGTGGTAACACTAGGTCTGCATGAAATTATGTCTAGGTGTCACCCCCAGAGAGCCTCTTTTACTACTCAGATGTTGCCTCTATCTTTAAGCCACTTCTGCAAATAAACTCCTAACCATCTGCCTACATGGAACATAATTCTCAGGGGCTATTAGACCCCTTGGCAACATGGAACATGACTCCCAGGAATGAGCCTGGCTCTGGCATCATGTGATTGAGAATGTCTTCTTGACATTAAGGGGCAAAAGAAACAAAACAAAATAAACTTTCAGTGACTAAGAGATTTCAAATAGAGTTGAAATTCTGGAGTTTACTCTTATGCAACTTTAGCAAGATATTTCACAGTGCCACAGTATGCCAAGTCCCAATGAACAGTATGGCTGAAAAATGTAGAGAGTGCCCTGGGCTCTATCCAAGTCTCTATATAAGCCTTTCTTTGCAAGATTATTTTTTCAGAAACTAATGCCTCCAGACTGATCCTATGCCACATACGCCCTGAAACCAAGAGGTACCAGTCTCTCCAAGAACTTCAACCAGTTTCAATCCTCTACATCCATGAAGTCAACACTCCTTTCCAGCAAGAAGAAATTAAGATGGTCATTGCCCTGATATCCCTGAAGACTGAAAGATCAAATTAGAGGGAGGAGATGCAACTTAGAAATTAAGAAAATATAGATTTTATTTTTAGTGCCTAATTTTTGAGAATAGCCAGAAGGAAATATCTAAAGGTGTTAAACTGTAATTCATTATCCCTCTTCTTTGATGATGATTGCAAATCTATTTTTCAAAAAAAAATCAGTTACCCATGTTTTTGTGGATCTGATTTCTGGATACTGTGCTGTGTTATATATATATATATATATATGACAGTATTACACTGTTTTAGTTAACCTTTCTGTATTGTAAGTTTTAAAATTGGGGATAGTCCAATACTAGTGGTCAATAAGATAGTGGGGTAAAGGGTGTGAGATGTTTGGGATTTTCTTTTTTCTTTTATTTCCTTTTCTGGAGTAATATAAAATGTTCTAAAAATGATCATAGTGATAAATGCACAACTATGTGAAGATATTGTGAACCATTGATTGGCACTTTGGATGGATTGTGTGGTGTGTGAATATATCTCAATAAAATTACATGTAAAAAACATTTATGAGTTTGATAACTACCCGTGTATGGAACCAATTTGACTTTGCTGCCACTATCTTCTCTGTGCATTGACACATCTACTGTTTTAGGGGCTAAATTGGTCAGGAAGACAAGGAAAGAAAAAAGGAGCAGAAGAAAAAGAAACTGTTATTTTTATTTTTATTTTTTTTGCTTGGGCAGGCACTGGGAATTGAACCTGGGTTTCTGGAATGGCAGCAGAGAATTCTGCCATTGAGACACCGTCGCACCGCCCAAAGCTTTATCTCTTTTTTTAAACTTTTTTAATTATATAGTATAACATATATTCAAAGCAAAGAAATAAAAAAGCAATAGTTTTCAAAGCAGTCTTCAAAAAGTGGTTAAAGGATAGATCCCAGAGTTTGTCATGGGCTACCATACAATCCTCTCACATATTTCCTTCTAGCTACTCCAGAATATAGGAGGATAGAGGGCTTAATTACTTTTTATTATCATCACGATTGACTTTTTTCCTTCTTTTTTTGTGAACAATAACATACATACCAAAAAGCTATAAATGTCAAAGCACAGCATCAAAATTAGTTGTAGAACATATTTCAGACTTTGACATGGGTTACAATTTCACAAATTTAGGTTTTTACTTCTAGCTGCTTTAAAATACTGGAGACTGAAAAAGATATCAACTTAATATTTCAGCAATCATATTCATTTGCTAAGTCCTATCTTCCATGTATAATTCCACTATCACCTTTGATCTTTCCATACCCCTTTTTGGGGTTGTTTGGGCTACTGCAATTCTAAATTTTTGATATTGGAAAGGTCTCTCACTAAAGTTCTGAAAAGTCAGGGTTAGGTTTCAGGACTTATTTGGACCAGGGACCCATCTGGATGTAGGTTTCTTGAAAGTTAGTCTAGTGCCTGGAACTCCTGTGGAATCTTATATATTGTCCTAGGTGTTGTTCAACCAGGCTGAAATGGTACTGGTTGGGGGTTGGCAGGTTAAGATAGGTAGCAAGGTCTTCCTGAAGCTTACATAAGAGCAACCTCCAGAGTTGCCTCTTGACTCTATTTGAACTCTGTCTGCCACTGATACTTTATTAATCACACTTCTTTTTCTCCTTTTGGTCAGGATGGAATTGTTTATCCTGTGGGGCCAGGACAGGATTCATCTTCGGGAGTCCTCTCCCACATCACCAAAGAGAGTTACAACCATGGATGTCATGGCCCACATAGTGGGGAGGGCAATGATTTCACTTGCAGAATTCGGTTAGATAGATGCTACATCTGAGCAATGACAGAGGCTCTCCAGAAGTAACTCTTAGGTATACCTATAGGTAGTCTAAGCCTCTCTGCTACTACATAAGCTTCATAAGAGTAAGCCTCATGATCAAGGGCATGGCCTACTCATTTGAGTATCCCTAAAGTTTGACAAAGTACCAGGGGTTCCCTGATGGTAAGGTTTAATTGTTCCATAGTCTTTCTTCCCTCCCTCAGGGGACTTTGCCAATACTTTCTGATTATCTGCCAAATATACTCTAGGATGTTTCTAGGCATTGCAATAATCTATACAGGATTAAAGGACATCTTTCTTATTTTGTGCTTCCTGTGTTTCAGTTGTTCAAAGCAGCTATACAGATAGGTTGAATTCGATTATGCACTACAGAAAATTTAAGATTCAGACCAAATAAGCCTTTCTTCCATTGGTTTCAAAGAGTATGTGTGGTTCTAAAATATAGACACCGTCTTCCTTACCCCTATGTTTTGAATTACTTTAACCCCAACCTGTTCAACTTCGTTCTTATCTCTAAATATCAGGTTATATATATAAAACAGCCTCTTAAAATCCAGGAATAATAATCACCACTCCGGACGTAATGTGTCTGCTCTAAAAGCTTACAATCTAGGCCCCTGTTTTCTTACAAGCATTTTCTAAAGGCAACCATACCATTATTGTTTTTTTGTTTCTGGCTTATTTCATCTCACCAAATGTCCCTCATGTTCATTCACATCATTACATGTTTTACAACCTTGTTCCTTTTTGTAGCAGCACAACCTTTGTTCATAAGTATACCCTATTGTTCACCAATCTACTTCTCTATCAGTGCATCCCTCAGCCACCTGCATTCACTGGGCATCATGTAGAGGGCCCAAAGTCCACAGTCCATCAGCATTCTCAATTTTAGATAATGTTCCCAAGAGACAGAAAACGAAACACACTCTCACCAAATAGAAAATTTAAACCTCCTCTTAATTCTTGTCCCTCACCCCATTATTTACCTCTGCTGTTGCTGTGGTAGTGCTGATGGTTTCCTTTTGAACATAGCTCATAGCATGCAATAGCAGTTTTCCCACTCTACCCTGGACTTAAACACTATTTATACAAGAATCATATCTTTGAAGTAATTCTTACAAGAAGTCATTCATATTTCCAGTGTAAGTCAGTGGGAAATGTAGGTCTATACAACCCCCTTTCAATCTTGGTCATCCTCAATATGGTAATATTCCATCTAGACCCACTAGAGAATCACCTCTGCTTCTCTCTATTCCCTTACATTGAAGTTTGACCTCAATAGCTAATAGTCCACCCATCTCTAGCTTCTACGTATCTCCAAGTCAACTATATTCTGTATTATAAGCCCTTTGATTATACTTTTTTGCTGGTCATAAAAATGGAATCATACAGCATCTGTCTGGCTAATTTCACTCAGCACTATGTCTTCAAGGCTCATCTATCTTGTCATGTGCTTCAAGACATCATTTTGTCTTACTGTTACATAATTTTCCATCATATGTATGTACCATATTTTGTTGATCCACTCACATGTTGATGGGCATTTGTTTTGTTTCCACCTTTTGATGATTGGGAATATGCTGCTATGAACTTCGGTATCCAAATGTCTGTTTGTGTCATTGCTTTCAGCTCTTCTGAGTATATACCAAGTAGTACTATTGCTGGGTCACAGGGCAACTTGATATTTAGTTTCCTAAGGAACCACCAAACAGTCTTCCAAAGTGGCTGCACCATTATACATTCCCACCAGCTGTACATAAGTGTCCCAGTTTCTCCACATCCTTTCCAAAATTTAGTCTTTTGTTTAATAACAGCCATTCTTATAGGTGTGAGGTGGTATCTCATTGTAGTCTTGATCTACATTTCCCTTATAGCCAGTGAAAATGAATATCTCTTCATGTGCTTTTGAGCCGTCTGTATTGGCTCTTCAGAAAAATGCCTATTCACATCTTTAGCCCATTTTGTAATTGGATTGCTTGTTGTTTTGTTGTTGAGTTGTATGATTTCTTTGTATATTCAGGAAATAAAACCTTTGTCTGATATGTGATTTCCAAATATTTTCTCCCGTTGAGTTGGCTACCTCTTCTACTTTTTGACAAAGTCTTTTCAGGTGCAGAAGCATTTGATTTTGTGGAGTTCCCATTTATCTATTTTTTCTTTTGTTGCTTCTGCTTTAGGTGTAAAGTTTAGAAAGCTACCTCCTATTACTAGGCCTTTTTTTTTTTACATGGGCAGGCACCAGGAATCAAACCTGGGTTTCCAGCTTGGCAGGTGAGAACTCTGCCTGCTGAGCCACAGTGGCCCACCCTGTTACTGGGTTTTGAAGATGTTTCCCTACATTTTCTTATAGATGCTTTTTGGTGCTAGTTCTTATATTTAGGTGTTTGGTCCACTTTGAGTTAATTTTTGTGTAGAGTGTAAGATAAGGGTCCTCTTTCATTCTCTTGGCTATTGATATCCAGTTCTTCCAAGCCCAATTATTGAAAAGACTACTTTGTCCCAGTTCAGAGTATTTGGGGACTTTCCCATTTTTTATTCCCATTCTTTTTTTGTTTTTTTGCATGGGCAGGCACCAGGAATTGATCTCGGGTCTCCAGCATGACAGGTGAGCATTCTGCCACTGTGCCACCATTGACCCCCCCCATTAAATACTTTAAATATCACTTCTGCATAACATTCTCCATGAAAATAATTTGAATACATTATTAGTAATTATTAAGGTTTGTACATATTTTAAATCATAAAACTCTAAATGTACTAGCAAAAATATCAAGTAAATGTTCATGGCTTTGAATTAAGGAAGGCCACCTAATCAAGATACAAAAATAAAATCAAATCAGAGAAATGACAAAAATTTAATTTAATGATTTATTTGAGATTGTGGACATCAAAAACATATATTAGGCTCCATCCTGGAGGCTCTATGGGAGGGAAATTCATGCTAGTGTCATGAGCTGTTAGCTAGCATATGTCTGTAAGTTATATTCATTTGAGACTTCTCTGCTAGAAATCACCTGGTGTTGCTGTGTCCACTAGAGGCAGGATTTGTTGCTGATTTCTTGCCATATCAAATGAAATTGAGACAAGTGCAACAAGCAGCCAAACTGACCAAGTCTCCACCAAAAGCACCATTGAAGAAGGGAAAGAAGAAAGTATCTGATGAAGCAGAGTATATCTCAGCCAGGTTTAAAGATGATGGTGTGAAATACAAATCCAAGCTGATTGGTATTGATGATGTGCCAGATGCAAGAGGGGATAAAATGAGTCAAGATTCCATGATGAAACTAAATGGAATGGTGGCAGCTGCTCTGTCTCAAGGACAGCATAAACAAAAGCTCTGCAACAACATTTTTCTTTCTGGGATAAAATTAACTGATGGGAAAACTGGGATAATACAAAAGGAACATACAGTGAATAAAATTTCTTCTATTGCCAGTCATGTGTCAGACAACTGGCAATTCAATATTGTATGTGGAAGAGAAAGCCAACACCAGTTTTTTGCCATAAAAACAGGGCAACAGGTCATTTATCTTAAAGCACTTTTCCAAGTTATCTACAATTAAAGAAAATGGAAGCAGAAAAGAAAAAGTCTGAAGAAGCCAACAAAACAGTAGAGATTGGAAAAGTGAGCCTCCTGACTTTTGATGACCAAACTAAAAAATTGGAATTGGGTATCGACCAGTTGGATCTGCTTGGGGACATGTCTATATCTCTTGATCTATGTAATTCAACAACCTCAGTCAGTGACTTGCTTCCAACAGGGCAGACAACTTGGAATCCAACAAACCAACACTCTGGATTTCTTCAAAACAAGTGTTTCTGTCCCAGTAGAGCTCCTTGAAGGTCTAGGTGGTGTGCAGGTTATACTCTTTCAAGCAGGACTATGGAACCTCTCACGATCTTCCATTTTAAATCAGTCTCCTTCAGTGGTCTCAGGAGCTCTTACAGGCAGTCAACCTTCAGGATAGGTGAGCTGCTTATTTTTAGCACAAGTCAAGCTATTCCTATTCTAGGTTGGATCCAGTCTTCATCTTTTGTGGCCTAAATTTCCCTCCAGCCCCTGCTGTCTGGGGCTCTTAATATACATGGAAGTTAATGCTTGGCCATCAGTATCCTCACTGGAGAACCATTTTCAGGACAATAATTCTCCAGATCCTGCTGGATCTTCCCAGTTCTCTTCTCTGCTCCCCTCTCTTCTGGTCACCACTCCTCAGCAATGTCCCAAAACTGCCACTGCACAGGACATCTCCAATGATATCATCACTTTCTTAGGCCCACAGTGGGATAAAGAAGCTAAGGAACTGAAATAAATGTTTAAGGCCTTATGATTGTGGAAGTAACCTGTTGTACATGTAAGGAAGCAAGAGAAGACTTTCTCTGGGACTTCCAGTGCCTTCTCCACTTCTTTTCACAGCAAAGTTGGCATTTCTCAAGACAGTGCAGATTACAATGACTTTGATGCTAATCAACTGCTGGACAAGAGCAATGAACCACCAAATTCAGCTCCCAGACAAAGTGTCCTTCCAGTTAATAAATCTGCAGACAGTGTATTTGAGAACTCTTTCTCTAAAGACTCTTTCAGTTCATCATGACAAGCATCTGTGACTATTTAACCCACAGCTCCTGATGAATCCTTTCGGAAATCCATTTGCATTAACTCTGAACTTGCTATACTGACAATCCAGAGGGATAAAAAGTTGGTGTTTTTAGCAGTCAAGAACAAAGCTAATAGCCAGACATGTCCTGACATCTGTTGTTGTTCTTGCTTTGATATACTATCTGTTGTCTTATTTCTTGTTGCCACTTCCACTTGTAAAACACCTTCCATTTTCTGTCTGGGTCAAAGCTAAGCTGAAACCATGGATTTAAATAAATTCAGAAACAAATTTTCTAGCATAAATACAAATGAAGTAGTTTCCCTACTTGAGCCCTTACCTATCGTGGTCTGACAACCTTCTAGAACACTCTATCATATACACTCTGACTAGGAGATGAAGCCACCACAGAAATTCTCAGATCATACTGTTTTGAATAAATTTTCAAATCCTTACAATTCATTGTAATTTGAGGTTCTATTTTAGGGTATAAAACTAAAATATTATTCTAGAACATGGCAGCTTTTAAAAGAAATCTTACTTCAGACCATAACAGAGAATGTTTGTTTTTTAATGTTTTTATTGAGATATCTTCACACAAATGCATTCCATACATAGTATTCAACCGATAGCTCACAATATTATCACATAGCTGTATATTTATCACCATGATGATTTTCTGAACATTTGCATCACCTAGAAAAAGACGTGAAAGAAAAAAACTCATATATCCCATAACCCTTACCCTTCCCTCTCATTGGCCACTAATATTTCAATCTACTCAATTTTTATCCTTTGTCACCCTATTATTTATTCATTTTTATCCTTATGTTTTGACTCATCTGTCCATACCCCAGGTGAAATGGGCATCAGACACAATATTTTCACAATTACACATCACATTGAAAAAGCTATATAGTTATACAATCATCTTCAAGAATCAAGGTTACTGGAACACAGCTCTACAGTTTCAGGTACTTCCCTCCAGCCACTTCAATATACCATAAACTAAAAATGGATATCTAAATAATGCATAAGAATAAACTCCACGATAAACTCTCAACTCTGAAATATATCAGCCACTGAAACTTTATTTTGTCTCATTTCTCTCTTCCCTTTTTGGTTAAGAAGGCTTTCTAAATCCCATAGTTCCAGCTCATCCCAGGAATTCAGTCGTACATTGCTAGGGAAATTTACACCCCAGGGTGTCATATTCCACATACTGCAGAGGTTAGTGTGTTCACCTTCTGAGTTGGGTTAGAAAAAGAGGCCAAATCTGAGCACCAAAAGGGGTTCTCTGAGGATGACTCTTGGGCATAATTATAAGCAGGCTTCATTTCTCCTTTGCAAGAGTGAGTTTCATAGGGCCAGATCCCAAGATTGAGAGCTCAGCCTATTGAATTGTTTGTTCCCACTGCTTGTGAGAAAATCAGGAGTTTCCCAACTGGGGGAGTTGAATATTTCCTCCTTTCTCCCCAGCCCCTCAAAGGTCTTTGCAAATATTTTGTTTTGTTTTCTGCCCAAATTACTCCTTGATATATTGGGGCATCACACTAACCAGCATGATTTCATACCCTATTCAAGATTCCATGTAATTATGGTGTTAACTAAACTGACCATACCACATACCAGAGAATTTTTAATGTAAAATTGGCACAAGTCTAACTTAGGCACTCTGGAATTAATAGATCTGGCTTCTCCTCTTTCCAAGTATCGGTTTTCTCCCTAGGGCAAGAAGATCCTTTTCCCAGTTTCTTGCTAGCTATTGCAAATGAGGGGAAAACAGGCATCTCTTCTTTCATTTACCCTCTGATTCTTTTGTCAGTCAACTTTTTTCCTAGGTTTATACAGCATTACCTCCCTTTCATGTGCAGGGGGGTTTTACAGGGAAAAACTCTAAAGATTCACAGACCTGGAGCCTCTTCACCTTTTCCATAATTAGAATTGCAAATGTGCCCAATCATTATCCTTTCTTTGGAAAAGAAGTTCATTCCCTTGAGGTGAAATTCTAGAAGAGCAGTTAATGTTGAGGAGCAAATGAAGTAAACCCAGCAATAGAGAACTGTATACTGAAGAGGAACCCACCACAAAGCTAAAGATAATCATTCCAAACATATTAGATGCTTATTTCAGGACATACTAGCACTTTATCAAGTAATTGGAAAACTTTCTTGATGCCACAGTCTCATGGCCAGTAGGAAGAAAAACATAAAACAGTATAACAATAATATTTCATTGTCACTTAAAATCTAATGTTTACAGTATTTTCCTTTGTAAGCATGGAAACCTTTTCTGTTCATTTTGAGTCCTATTGTTAAGCACAGTTCTAAACAGTGTGTTCTTGCCAAAATGAATTATTTGCTCTTATTGGATTTGTAGGTGTTATCTTTTAACCCTAATGCTCAGGTTCTTTTGGGTGCTAATCAGCCATATATGATATCACTTTTAGGTGGAAGAAGTAGATGACTGCTAGGGATGTAAACAAGGTGGTGACCTCATGAACCTCTGTTGATTAGCTCAAAGTTGTTCAAGTTAAAGTCCTGTGATTGTATGTTTAATGATAAGAGATAAAATTATGTCATAACTTTCCATCTGGCTTCTACTCAGTCATTATTAACACAGACTTGATGTAACATTTTAAATGTCCAAATACTAAATGTGTTAAACAAGAGGCAATCATTTCTAAGTAACTGAATTTTTGAAAGGGATGTTCAGTCACACAGCCTTTTTGTATGTACTTATTTTCTCTTGTTCACTTTTCTGTATGCAAATAAAGCTGTACATTTAATCATTTTAATAAATGTGAATAGCAGAAAAAACATTTATTATAAAATATGGCATAATAAAAAACTTGGGAGCATAAAAGTGTTACATCATGAATATTTTTCATATTTTAGTAAAAGAAAATGAAAATTATTTTCTTTGTTTACAAAGGTCAAAGATATTATTTCTCATTTTCTCTTTCTTAAACTTTCTCCCTGAAAATATAATAAATCTGTTAAGAAGCATGAACTTTTAATTTTGTAATGCACAGTCATAAGTCTTCTGACCTTTGGAACTGTAAACCTAAGTTTAACACAATGGACACTCAAGATGAATAAAGGAGACATTTGAAAAGTGCATTTATTTGTTTCTCAAGGAGATGAGACACTTTAATTGTTCTTTTTTTGATCTTACTGTGTAAATATGTGTGAAATTCTTTCTAGACTTTGTAGTTTCTTTCATATTACCTTACATGCATGTAAACCTGCTAAAGTTTCCTCAGTAATAACTTCCCTCTCCCTCTCTGAGGGTTACTTTATTATCCAGATTGTTCTATTTTTCCAACATATCCTTCCAACATCACCTGCTTTGGGGACTGTGGTCTCCAGTTAGGGGCATTCAACAATATGTATAGCCTTTATGGGCAGTCTGAAACTACAGAAGCTTACAGGTAAGCTCATCTCTCTCTGGCTCAGTACAGTCAGAGATTGAACATGTTACTTATGCTTGGCCATTTGGACATGTTTTCCAAGGACTTGGAATCTGTTGTGAGTGATTTAAAAATGTGGAGTTGATTGGAGTTCATAATCATCATAGCAACAATGACAGAGGAAATGAGGCAGTCTGTCCTGATGCTTGACTACTGCTCTGCTTACTGTTGGAAGGGCCTACAGTTTGCTTGATATAAGCCAACATTCTAGGCCTGCTACTCTTGTAGATTTTTTACCATAATATCTTCCAAAAAAATTCCCATTTTTCTTAAGTTAATCAAAATTGGGTTCTCATATTTGATAAGAACCCATATAGATACAGATAGTAATCTGTATATGCAATCTAGAATATGGAAGAATACAAAACAACAGGTAATATACTGGTTTTCCAAAGAATAGGAAATATGAATAACATGAAATAGACTTTTGAAAAGATATTCAATCTCACTAGTCATTGGGAAAATGCAAACATAAATTATATAATTTTCAGGCATCTGATTAGTGAAATTTTAAGTTTTAGATATTATCATGTATTGACAAGGGTATAAGAATGTGAGTACATACATACATTGCTTGCTGGAGGAGATATGAAATGGTAAACTCACATGAAAGGGTAATTTGGCATTATTCATTAAAAACAAAAAAGTGTCTGAAATAAAATTGCCCAATTCTACTTTTCAATGTACATCCTATATTCCACAAGTTGGCATATGCATAGTCTTGTTATGGTGAAATCCTGGGAACAACTTCAAGCAGAATTTCCAGTCCACCAGTCTCCCCTTTAGACTTTGGACTTGGCAAATTCCACAATTGTATGAGCCAATTCCTTAAAATAAATTGTTTAATATCCATACACACAAATAGATAGTTGGTTCTGTTTATATGGAAAACCCTGACTAATTTATTTCCTAAAGTAGAGGTATCACCATTAAAATCCTATGTTCCTATGTTCCTCTCCTTTCCATTCTAAGTTAAACCAATGCTGGCTGTTTAAAAAAAGTTCTTCATTTAGCCAACAGTTTTGTTGACAGTTATATCTGCAATAGCTCAAAAATCTTTACTATGTTTGCAAACACATGACACTGCTAGAAGATGTCTCTTTAACTAAGTACATTTGGCTTCTTCAATTCTACTTTCCTTTTTCTGTATAAATGCACTTGCTTGTTTGGCATACTGAATTTCAAACTTTAGAGAGGTCAACTCTATGTCCAGTTGTATCAGGATGATTTTGGATGGTTTGGAACTTCAGGAAACATTCACCACATTTTTCTGGTTTAAATATATGCCCTTATGTTGGCAGTACTTAGAACACCAAGAATGATGATGGTGTAGTACACTGAAACTCTCTTCCCTAGTCCAATCTTGTCAGTTCGGGCAGGTTGTTCATTTTCCCCCTTATTTGTCTTCTGTTTTGGGGATCATAACCACCATCATACACATTCATTTGGTGTGTTTCTTCCACATCGTCATCACTGACTGTTGACTAGTTCACAAGCCTGGTAATCCATCAAACTTGTTCCAGGTGTAGTTTTTTCTTAGAACAGTAATATTTTACAAGGCATACAATTGTCTTATCTGGAAGGTTTTGCTGAATCCTGTGAAACCTTCACCTGAAAACAATACATTTTTTCAAATAGGTCTATATCCCACTGTCCACTCATCTGGAAAGGAAGTGAAATTGAAAAGATCAGCATGGAACTTCTCAATGCTATGTTTGTGTTGGAACAACATTCCAAGTGCCTACTCCACAGTTGTGGCCATGTTTCTCCTTTGAAATTACGATATACTCATCACTGTATGTTTTCTGTATCTCTTGTTCTGCAAAGGATCATGTCAACAATATCACATTGAAATCTAAAACCACACCATGATTCAAGAAGTGCATGTTTTATGACCCAGAGAGTCTCTGTTGAGGAATGGAGAGCACAAAGATGACCTGATAACTGCTTAAGTCAATTATTTCCTCTTCTGTCTTTAAAATTATTATGTTTATGGGTTCTTTGAAGTTTGAAGGCATTTTTACAGCTCCTTAGACTGAGAAAAAAGCCTTTTGTGTATGTTTATCTACATAATTACCCCATGCTTCTGCTTGAGGACTGATGCTGCAATGCTATCAGATCTCAGGGGTTTTCATTCTTGATTGGCATTTGGCATCTGAGATACTGTCATATGGAGACCATGCAAGCACCCTTCTGTTCATTGTCTTTATCTATGTACTTTGTAGCAACTGGATCAAATTCAAGGATCCAATCTTTATGTTCAGCTCCAACTCTCATCCAAACATCATGCTTGTCCTCATTGCTGTGGTCACTCTTAGGCTCCCAGTAGTACAGCCCACTCTTGGTGGAAGAGGCACCTCTATTGCTATTGACAGCTAAGCCCTTGTCCCTGACTTTGGTGGATAGGTGTTTACCCTGTAACTTAGGCCCTTTCTCCATCATTCTTGGAATGATAAAAGTCAGGTGGGGGGAAGTTGAGGGTAAGAAGGAGGCATTAAAGTGAAGGGGAAGATGGCTTAAGAGTGTACGCAGGAAGTAAAAGTTGAGGAGGATAAAGCAGAGGATTAGAGTGTTAATATAAAGCTGCCATAATGGCCCCAGATCCAAAATAATACTACTGCCTCACAAGAACCAGCCCTAATCCCTCTACCATTTGCCAGCCTTCCACCCTGCATACCTCTGGGCATCTTTCTCCATGGGTCCATGCTTTAAGCTGCCCAACATATTTTTAAACTTGAATAATTTTTATGAATAATCTCTTCTTGACACCTGCTATGTCTTCCATTCCATTCATAACTAATCATGAACATGCCATAAATGAAATAACTGGTAATGAGTTGAGAAAAAATCCGATATGATTTTAAAATAAGGAGTTCAATTTGTGACCATTTTGTCACTGATACACAAGATATACCTTTGTAGTAAAGTTGACAAAATATTAGGTAAGGAGAAGATGATGTATTCTCCCTTTTCTTTGTCAAAAAACAAATATCTTCAAAACATCCTTTGTTTTCAAACTATATGACAGATTCAGATCATATTCCCATGCAGTCAATTGTTTTATGGTCAGGTTGAGAGGCAATTTAATAAACTGAATTTGGTATTTCTGTGATTCCAAATAGCTGTGTTAATGACAAACATTCTTCATTCATGTAATATCCTCTCCTCCTCTTCACTTATTGTTCTTGAAGGGTCACCTTCCTTTGTGAAGCTTTCCCATTACAGTCCTGAGTACTCTCTTCCTCTAAGCACTTACAGTGATTTAGTCAGCAATATTAATTTTGCTCTGGCATATACTGTCCTAAACTATTAGATAATTTGTCTAGTTTTATCTTTGGACCACTCACATGATTACAAATTTCTAGTAGTTATGGAGTATATCTTATAACACTTTTCTCTACACTGCTTCACCACATGAACTAGAAGTGTTTTGAACACTGTAGTATTCAGTAAATCTCTGTTATTTGCTTTAAATAAATATTGATATGCCTTGGAATTAGAAAAGTTTGCACAGAGTTTTGAGAAAGAAATTAAAGTGATATATATAAAGCAATAAACCTGCAAGTACCAGATCAGTATCTTTCTACAACAAATAGTATGTCCAAAACTTTCAACGATGTCATGTACTTTAGTGGTTTGAAACTGCAAGTTCATGGATAGGTTTCCACAAAATCCTAGCATTATTTAAAAATAGATAAACCCAGGTCTTGCCCCATGTTTTTTTCTGATTCTGTCTTTTGGTCATCTATAAGCCAAATATTATGGTGGGTTTTTGAGATGCAAAGACAAATATGTAAGATATCTGTCCTCAAAAATTTCACAGTTCAGTGGGAGAAACTGGGAGAAACTTTAAGTAAAATAAATTATAATATAGTGAAGTATGTTATAATAAAGGTATGTATAAGAACCTATAAGAACCCAGAGAAGTGTTCTTCTCTGGTGGTACCATAAAGATGTTTCATTCAAGCTGTATCAAAGAATTTGTAAGAAGTAGAGATTAGTCAGGTAGATAATGAGAACATTCTCATTTGTAGCACATTTCCTTTTCCAACAACACAGAATTCTCCACTTGAGCATGCTTCTTGAGTTCAATCAAAAGCATACAGACACAAAAGGCAAAAGCAGTGTTTTTCTGTATGTGATCTCTTCAAGGTTTTACATAGCTGATACTTGCATGCCAGCATCTACTCTTTTCTAATTTCCTTCAACTAGCAAAGACTACTATTTCTCCTTATTTTAAGTGTAAGTATTAATTAAGCAGTTGATGCATTGCTAGACTACACAATTATTATTTTTAACAGCATGTTATAGAACTGCCAAGCAAAACATATTCTCCTAAGGTCATCTTACCCATTTCTAAACCTTCAGGTATACCTAAAACATTCAGTGAAATACCCTCACTTGCTCTGGTTTGCGAAAGGCATTGTGTGTATGTAAAGAATGTACTCATCCCTTCCCAACTACACATTCAGTGACCTAATGCTGCTAACTTGAAATCTAACCTTGAAAATGAGCAAATACTGTAAATCAGATGGCCAGCCACCTCCCTTACTCATGAGAAATCCAGTTATTAAGTATTTGCAATCACATCACCATTTCTTCTTACATGTCTAGGGGTTAACACATTAGTATAATTCACTTTGCCCTTACAAAAAAACCCAACAATCGAAAATTTAAACAATTTTATTTAGTGTTTACTATGTATAAGCATACCTCATTTTATTGCTCTTCACTTTATTGCACTTTGATATATTGCATTTTTTTTAATTGAAGGTTTTGGGAATCCTGCATTGAACATATCTATAAGTGCCATTTTTCCAACAGCACATGCTCACTTCAAGTCTCTGTGACACATTTTGATAATTCTCACAATATTTAAAATTTTTCATTATTATTATATCTGCAATCTTTATCTGCATTCAGTGATCTTTGGTGTTACTACTGTAATAACAGGGCCAAGAACCATATCCTTATAAAACAGGGAACTTAACTGATAAAGGTTGTATGCTCTGACTACACCACTAAACAGCCATCCACCATCTCTTTCTCTCACCTTGGGCCTCCCTATTCCCTAAGAAACAACAATATTTAAATTAAGCTAATTAATAACCCTATAATGGCCTCTAAGTGTTTAAGAGAAAGGAAGAGCCTCACTTTATTTTTATTTTTATTTTATTTATTTATTTTTTTACATGGGCAAGCACTGGGAATCGAACCCGGGTCCTCTGAAGAGCCTCACTTTAAATTTAATATTAGAAAGGATTAAGTTTAGTGAAAAAGAAATGTCAAAAGCTGAGATAGGTTAAAAGAAAAGCCTCTTGTTTTAAACAGTTAACCAAGTTGTGATTGTAAAGGAAAAGCTCTTGAAGGAAATTACAAGTGCGTTGCCAGTGAACATGCAAATGAAATGAAAGGAAATCAGCTTTTTTTCTGAAACAGAGAGTTTTAGTGGTCTGGATAGAAGATAAGACCAGCCACAATATCCCCTTAAACCAAACCCTAATCCAGAGGAAGACCTGAATTCTCTTCAATTCTGTGAAGGCTGAGAGAGGTGAGGGAGCTTCTGAAGGAAAATTTGAGGCTAACAGAAATCAGTTCATAAAGTTTAAGGAAAAGAAGTCATCTCCATAATATAAAAAAGCAAGGTGAAGCAGCAAAGTGCTAACATAGAAGCTGCAGCAAGTTATCCAGATCCAGCTATGAAGGTGGCTACATTGAAAAACAGAATTTCAGTGTAGATGAACTAGACTTATATTGGAAGAAGATGCCATCTAGGACTTTCATAGTGAGAGAGGAGTAGTCAGTGGTTTGTTTAAAAGCTTCAAATACAGTCTGATTCTCTTGTTAGGGGCTAATCAGTAGCTGGTGACTTTAAGTTGAAATCAATGATCATTTACCATTCTGAAAATCTCATGGCCTTGAAGAATTAGCTAAATCTTCCCTGTATGTGCTTTTTAAATTGAGCCACAAAACTTGAGTGACAGCACATTTCTTTAGAGCGTGGTTTAACTGCTGAGACCCACTGTTCAGATAAAAAAGATTCCTGTAAAAATATTACAGGTCATCTTACACATAGTTGTACTTTTAATTTTCCATATGAATATTAGAATTAGATTGTTATGTTCCATGATATATCATGTTAAGATTTTGAATGAGATTTTGTGGACTTCCACTTCTTAACATTGTATATTTCTCCAACTGTTCAAGTCTTCCATTGTTATATCCTGGTGCAGTGTTTTTTTTCCCCTCACAACTTCTTAATACTTTCCTGTTAGCTTCATTCTTAGACAATTTCTAATTGTGTAATGAATGTGAATGAGACATTTATTCTATTATTTTTGAATCAGTCCTTACTAATTTGCAGAAACATTATTGACTATTTGCATTGATTTGTACCATGTCATCAAGTTGAAATCCATATTAGTTCTACATATTTGTCAGTTTATTCTCTTAGGTTTTCTACATAGAATATCTATTAACTAAATTTTAAAAAACATACAATGGTCATTTTCTCTAAATTTCTAATATATTTTTCTTATAATTTGTTGGCTCAGTTTTTAGTGGACTCCTTTCTTTGTTTTTAACTCTAATTGGGATAATTCTTATATTTTACCATTAACAATGATATTTGTTTTAACTTTCATGTATATAGTGTGTAAATCAATGAACACAAAAATGAAAACAATCAAAGGTCATTTATTCAGAGCTTTCTATAGCAAGGGAGTCAGCCACCATCATTTGCATTTGGCTGAAACTAAAAGGCAGTCAGGAGACAAGAAAATTTTATTGGTAAAATGCGAAGACCAGATTTGTCTTGATTGGAGGTTATGGGCTTGAGAAAGCCTAGTTAGAAGTGCAAATGATTGCCAAACCCAGGCCAAGATAACAAATCCCCTGAGCCAGTAGGATCAACCTTAGAGATCAAAATAACTTTTTCCTTAAGGCCTGTACCACTTTGCCTGCTTCATTAATCCAAATATCAAGAGGTGTTGGCAATAGTACAGACATAATCATGATTAGTCAACAAGAAATCTAGAGTGATGAGATTGTTCAACACTACTTAGACAAATGACTTGTAACTGATCTGATCTGGAATCCATTTAGAGCAGAGGTGGTATCATTAATAACATCTACCAGAGTGAGTAAAGGTTTCTTACTTGGCACCATGATTATTTACAAAAGCAATATCAGTAATCCTCTCAGTGTGCACTAATAATTAACAGTGGTCTCATTTTGAAACTTACACCTGAATCAGAATTTCCAAGCTAAGTGACTGTTAGAATTGTGGTTTTTGTGACTAACAAGTAATTGAATACTATTACTAAATTGAATGAGGTATTAGTTTGAGGGAAACAGAATCAGGTATTCTGGCTGTAAAGGAGGTATTATATATCAGGGGTATATAGATATCCAGAAAATATGGAACACCTCCCAATATGCTTTTGGAACCTTGTATTACCTTGATTACATAATTGAACCTCATCCAGGTGTGAAATATTTGGCCCATTACTTTATGAAGGATATTGAATTAAAATTGAGAATTACCTAAGGTCTGATAAATTAATTGCAATAATTTGTTCCTTTCCTAGAAGAGAGGGATACTAGCAAAGCCACAGGATGATTTGTTTAAGGTAAATATTCATTATAGGTGCAAGTGGAAATGCCATTGACTGTAATTCACTATGGTCACATTTGATGAAACTGGAATTGCCCAGAGCTGTTTATTTGGGGGGACTGGTGATGGATGGTATTCCAAGAAGTGAGTAGCATTAAAGGTAGTTGTAAATGTTTGGAATAATCTATGAATAGCATTGCAATGACTATGTTCTGGCCTACAAATTATAAGGATGAAGAAAAGAGAACAAGGACCATTGGTGGATGAAAAGCATGAATCTATAGAAAATTATAAGATTAATGATTATAAGAAAGAAGATAAGAAACAGAAAAGGGGAGGAGT
Organism: Myrmecophaga tridactyla; assembly: GCA_004026745.1. Lineage (NCBI taxonomy): Eukaryota > Metazoa > Chordata > Mammalia > Pilosa > Myrmecophagidae > Myrmecophaga > Myrmecophaga tridactyla. The sequence continues at coordinate 58,576 of PVIY010000984.1, forward strand.
TTCCCAGAAGATGGCAGAGAAGAGAGCTCCAGAACTCAGTTTATTCTCCAGGGCAGCTAGTGAACAGCCGGCTAGGCACTGTATGAAACAACTCTTTGGGGGCTCCAGAGAGTAGAAGAGAAGATGGAAGAGACTGAAAAGCTGTGGAGGAGTACTGTGAGCAGAACTTTATTCACTGTGAGGTGGTACCCATCCTCCACCTTCACTGCAGGCCTCACTGGGACCTAGTCCCTGGCTGAAAATAAATAAACATCCTGTTCCCCAATAATACAGAAAGAAAAAACTGAGCAACAATTGAAGCTTTTGGTTAGTGAACTTGGGAAACTTAGTGCTGACTCAGAGGGCAGCTGAAGTTTAAACCAACCCAGGACAGATAGAAGCTGACAGCACATTTCAACACTTCAACTGGAAGGGGTGTCATTAGGGGTGATTTACAGATAAAGTGCCTTCTTGGGGCTGCTGGAATAATTTGCTGATGGGTGTCTCTTCTCCAAGAACAGGATTGGGGACAAGGCTGAACACTAATCATGGATTTTGATTAGTAAATTCAGAATGATGGTTCCTAAGTCAGATGGCAGCTAAGCCAGGACAAAAATCACCTGGCACCTTCTCTTTCAACCCTGCCCCTGACAAGGATCGAAGTTAGGGAAAGTTAAAGTCACAGTGCCTTCTTGTGCTGTGGGGAACTATTTGCTGAAGGGTAACTCTTCCCCCAAAACATGTGGAAGTATGACCCAGCACTCTTTGTGGCTTTTAAATAGCAAATTCAGAACACTGGGTCCAAGATCTTTGCTAGGGTTCCAGTAGGACCCAGACAAAAGCAGCCAGCAGCTTTAGTTTAACACTGTCTCCACATGGGTTGAGTTAGTTGAGATTTAAGGCATAATAGCATCTTAGGACTGACGGCCATAGTTGGTTGAACAGCACCATCAGTGGGGCAGGCCAGGAAAGCTCTGATTTGGGGAGCTGGCAAAGAGAAGTTTGCCACCCTTCAGGTCTCACCCAAACAGAATTTTGAAACTGATCTATGAGAACTTCATAGCTCCTTCCCTGGGTTGATTGGGAAATATTGACTTACAAGATGTATTGGGTTGACCCTTCATGTATTTGCCCTCCAGGCAAACACAGCTAGAGACAACAAAATAATTCTAAAAACCTATAGAGGCAAATCAAAACCAAATAAACTGATCAATATTCCTGAAAAATGAATAGGGGAAAGGAAGCTTTCCTTGGAGTGAAACAGTTGCACAAATAGTGCAGCCTCAAAATTGTGCCATATATCTAGGGCAAGAATCAGATGAATAAGGGTTAAAAATTTTTGATTAGCTACACATGAGCTATTCTAATGGTCTATAATAAGTTGAACCAAGTGTCAAAGAAATGCCTTAGCACAAAATCAATCAATAAGAAAGAGAAACTGATATCCAGAGTAAACTCATTAAAATAATCAGATACTTAGATACTAGTAAAAATTCATAAGCCATACCAAGAAACAGGAAATATGATCCAGTTAAGGAACAATAAAAATTGTTCCTTAGGAGGAACAACCCAGAGGAGACACAGAATTTGGAAAAACTAATCAAAGATTTTCAAACAGATCTCCTAAATCAATTTATTGAGATGAAAGGAAATATGGCTAAAGAGATTGAAGTTATTAAGATGACAACTGTGTGAGCATAAAGAAGAAATTAAAATTATAAAAAGAAACATAATGGAAATGATGGGAATGAAAGATATAAAATAAAAGATTAAAAATAGACTAGAAGCATACACAGCAGATTTGTACAAGCATAAGAGAGAAACAGTAAGCTAAAAGACTGAAGAGTTGAAATTTTACAGACAAAAGAAAAATAGGGAAAAGAATAGGAAAAATTGTGCAGGATCTCAGGGATTTGAATGACAGCACAAAGCACACAAACATACAGAGCATATGCGTCCCAAAAGAGGAAGAGAAGAGAAATGGGGCAGAAAGTATATATGAGGAAATAGTGGCCCAAAATACCCAAACTCTTATGAAAAGCATAAATATACATGTCCAAGAAGTGCCACATATTCCAACGAGAAACAAAACTTAATAGACTTATTCTAAGATATATAGTAATCAGAATAATCAAACATTAACTGAAGGGGTGATGCCATCCATATGGCAACCTAAGTAGCTACTGAACATCTTTCCCCAGTGATTCAATGAATAAAAGACAATTCTGAATTGTTCAGAACTCTGGAGGAAGATATAGACTGGAGAAGGACACTACAAAGGCCAAATTGAAGAAAAAGATAAATGTCAGGTAGGAAGCTTTCATTCCAGTCCAGCTCGTCCTCTCCCTTCCCACTCACTTGGTCTCACATAGCTTGGGAAGGCCACAGAAACAGCAGCCATGGTCTCTCCCACCAGGAACACAAAATATAAGTTCTGGCACAATACTGAGAAAGACTCTAATTGTTTGGAGACCTAAGGGACAGGGGAGAACATTTCAGGACTCAGTTCAGTGAGGGACAAAGAGTATAAGAAAGCATGGACAGAGTCTGTTTTTCCAGCCCTGGGTCTGAAAGCTTTACCTCACCACTGAGAGACACAACAGCATGTGGCTTGATCCTTGACTGGAGGACAGATGAAAGTTGGGACAGTTGGGGACCCTTTGCCACAAATAAAGTGGGAGACACAGCCCCACATTGAGACAGCTTTTCACCTGCAGAGGGAGGGCACAGGAACCCTGCAGTTTCAGCTCTGCTTATTCACAGGCAGCCTTGATTCTGAGGCAACCTGTTTCAGAAGATGATTAAATTACTGAACAGAGCCAGTTGCTGGGATGACTGGGAAATGCAAGGAAATTGAAGGGGCTCCTCATAGACTCTCCAGACCCTATTTCAATCCCACTCTGAGACATATGGAACATACCTCTCTGTTGGCTGAGAAATATTGACAAACTAACTGTTGAAGCAGTGACCTAAAACAAACCCAGGACTTATAGTCTTTCAAAAAGCAGATCACCACTGGGACACAGCAGACTTTTTACCCACACACAGAGAACTTGTTGCTGTGACCAGTGCCTATCCCTATCACTGAGGCCAGCTGCAGTGGAGGCCTGGCTTTGTGAGGAGACTTGGGGAGAGAGTGAATCTGACAACTGGATAGTGAGAGAGATGAAGAGGTAGAGAACAGAGCCAACCAACAAGAAAGCCCTAGGAAAAAAAGAGAAAAAGATCTCCAGAATAAACTGAGGAAAATAAACTGATGCCTAGATACCAGCAAAGTATCATGACTTATACCAGGATATATGAAGATATGGCCCAGTTGAAGGTAAAAGCTAACACCTCAACTGAGATACAGAAGATGAAACAATTAATGAAAGATAGTCAAACAAATCTTCTAAATTAAATGAATGAGTTGAAGGAAAATGTGGCAAAAGAAATGAAGGATATAACAAAGACACAATATGTCCATACAGAAGAACTTGAAACTTCAAAAAACAAATGGCCGAGTTTACATGAATGAAAAATCCAATAGAAGAGATGAAAGTGATAATGGAGACATACAACAGCAAATTTGAAGAGGCAGAAGGGATTAATGAACTAGAAGACAGAGCATCTGAAATCTCATACACAAAAAACAGATAGGGAAAAGAATGGAAAAATATGAGCAGAGACTCAGGGAACTAATGACAATATGAAGCACACGAATATACATATTGTGGGTGTCACAGAAGGAGAATGAAGGGGGAAAGGGGCAGAATGAGTAATGGAGGATATAATCACTGAAATTTTCCAACTCTTTGTAAGACATATTTACAGGTCCCAGAGGTGCAGCACACCCCACACAGAATAGAAGCAAATACACCTACAACAAGACACTTAATAATCAGATTTCCAATTGTCAAAAACAAAGAGAAACTTTTGAAAGCAATGAGAGAGAAGTGATCCATCACATACAAGGGAAACTCGATAAGACTAAGTGTACATCTCTCAGAAGAAACCATGGAGTCAAGAAGGCAGTAGTATGATATATTTAAGATTCTGAAAGAGAAAAACCACCAACCAAGAATTTTATATACCAAAAATTTTACCTCACAAATAAGGGGGAGTTTAAAATATTTATAGAAAAATAGACATTGAAAGAGTTCCTGAGCAAGAGGCTTGCTCTACAAGAAATACTAAAGGAAGCACTAGAGACATATAGGAAAAGGTAAGATAGTGAGGTTTGAAGAAAAGTGTAGAGATGAAGATTACCTGTAAAGGTAACTAATAGGTTAAAAATAGAGAAAGAAAATAAGACATGACAGATGAAATCCGAATCAGAAAATGGTAGAAGAAAGAACTGCCTTTATATTAATAACATTAAATATTAATGGACTGAACTCCCCAATCAAAAGACATAGACTAGCAAAATGGATAATAAACAGGATCCAACTACATGCTGTCTAAAATAGATTCACGTAGATCCAGGGCCAAAAATTGGTTGAAATGGAAAGGTTGGAAAAAGATATTTCACACAAACAAAAACCAGAGAAATTAGACTTTAAATGTAAAATAATTAAAAGAGACAAAGAAGGACACTATGTATTAATAAAAGAGACAATTCATCAAGAAGAAATAACAATCATAATTATTTATGCACCAAGCTAGTGTGACACAAAATACATGAGGCAAACATTGACAACAATGAAGGTATAGACACCTCTAAAACAGTAGTTGAAGACTTAAATACACCGCTCTCATCAATGGATAGAACATCTACAGAGTGGATCAATAAAGAAACAGATATTTTGAATAATATGACAAAGGAACTAGGCTTAACAAATATTTACAGAACATGGTACCCCAAAACAGCAGGATATTCATTTTTCTCAAGTGCTCATGGCTGATTCTAACAGGATAGTCCACATGTTGGGGAAAAGAAGCAGGTCTAAATAAATTTTAAAAGACTGAAATTATATAAATCACTTTCTTGGATCATAATGGAATAGAGTTGGAAATCCATAGCAGGTGGAAGGCTGGAAAATACACAAATATTTGGAGGCTAATAAAAACACTCTCAAACAACCAGTGGGTCAAGGAAGAAATTGCAAGAGAAATCAATAAATAGTTCAAGGCAAATGAAAATGAGAACATGCCACATCAAAACATTTGGAGTTCAGCAAAGGCAGTGCTGAGAGAGGAAAATTTATTGCCATAAACACCTACATAAGAAAATGAAAGAGCAAAATTCAAGGAGTTAAATTCTAATCGATGTTAACTAGAGAAAGAACAGCAAACAGAGAGAAAGAAATATCAAAGATTAGAGCAATAAGAAATGAAATTGAAAACATGAAACCAATAGAATCAGTAAAGCTACAATTTGGTTCTTTGAAAAAATCAGTAAAATCAATGGGCCTGTGCTATGCTGACAAAGAGAGAGGATGCAAACAAATAAAATCAGAAATGGAGGAGACAAAACTAATGACCCCAGAGAAATAAAGGATACAATGAAGCATACTATGAACAACTAAATGCTAGCAAACTAAAGAATTTAGATGAAATGAACAACTTTCTAGAAAAGCATTGACTCAAGAAGAAATAGAAGACCTCAACAAACCAAATGAGTAAAGAGATTGAATCAGTCACTGAAAGCCTCCCAATTTTTTTTACATCTTGTATTTAGCTGTGTTTAGAAACTTACTTTCTTAATCTTTCCAAAACCATTCATATCCATTCAGGGCTTGTACTCAGTAATGACTATCACTAATAAAATTTACTTTATGTATTTATTATCTATCAATCTATTTATTTATTTATTTATTTATTTATTTTGCATGGGCAGGCACTGGGAATCGAACCTGGCTCTCTGGCATGGCAGGCGAGAATTCTGCCTGTTTAGCCACCCCATCCCGCCCCAAATTTATATTATATTAGAAAAATGTTAGTTCATAAAGCTAACACTTTTCAAAGGCCACTGGAAGTCAGCAAGTTTGCTGCTTAGGTATTTTTAAAGATATGGGGATTATTTTGAAACGTTTGTGGCAGCACCAGCTGTTCTAGTTTGGTAGCTGCTGGAATACAATATACCATAAATGGAATGGCTTCTAAAAAGGGAAATTTAATAAGTCGCTATCTTACAGTTCTAAGGTTGATGTCCCAATTACAGCAAATCTATAAAAATGTCCATATTAAGGCACCAATTGGTTACCTTCACCCAGGAAAGGCTGATGAAATTCAGGATTTCTCTTTCAACTGCAAAGGCATGTGATAAACATGGTGATGTCTTTTCACTTCCTCTCCAGACCTGTTGCTTCATGAAGCTCCCCAGGGGCATTCTCCTTAATCTCCAAAATTCACTGGCTGATAGACTCTGTGGTTCTCTCATCATTCTGTCATGGTTCTGTATCTCTCTCCTCATTCTCAAAAGGAGCTCTCTCTGAAAGGTCTCTTCTTTTACAGGATTCCAGCAAATTCATCAAGACCCACATAAAATGGGTGGAGACACATCTCCATCTAATCAAGTTTAATACCCACAATTGATTAAGTCACATCTCCATGGAGATAACTGAATCAAGTTTCCAACCTGTAGTACTGAATAAGGATTAGAAGAAGCTGTTGCTCTCACAAGATTGATTAGGATTAAAACATGGTTTTTCTAAGGTACACAAATCCTTTCAAACCAGCACACCATCTAAGTCAGTAGAGTGAAAATTTATCGTTAGGTTTTTGCCATTTAAAAGCAAATAGGTATTGGGAGTTTGGGTGAAGAGGGATACAAAAGAATGTGTTTTTTTAAGATCCAGGACTGAAAACTTAAATGCAGACAGGGATAATTAGTGGGTTCAAAGTAGGATGCATTTATGCCATTCAATGAGGTTTATTTGCTTAGGGATTACTTTTGAGATCCTAAAAGGCATCAGATTTATTAGGGTCCTTGGAGAAAATAAGGGGTAAACACTAGCTGCATTTACTAAGGTGATAGAAATTGTAAAAAAAATGTATAAAAGTTAATTGTATCTATCATATTCAATGCTAACCAAAATTTAATAAGCATGTTTACAATTTTTTAAAAACTTTTCCATAAAGCTATATATGCATGCAAACTGGAATTTAATTTTCTCTGCTAAATTAATAGAAATAGTTTATCTACTCTAAATGAAAGGTTTTCTTAAACATTGCTTTTATTTGCAAGCTGCTGGAATGAAATATACCAAAACAGAGTGACTTCTAAAAAGGGGAATTTATTAAGTTGCTAGCTTACAGTTCTAAGGCCAGAAATGTTCAAATTAAGGCAAGACTATGAAAATGTCCAATATTCCCCATCCAGGGAAAGATACCTTGGCTCAAGAAGGGTGATGATATTCAGGGTTTCTCTCTCAACTGGAAAGGTGCATGGTGAACATGGTGATGTCTGCTTTGTAAGTTTGGAGCTAAACTATTTTAACATGTTACACTAAAAAGTGTTTAGAAAGTATTGCAATAATTAGAAATTTTCTATCCTTCTGTTGTTGGAGGGGCTGTGTAAGAAGCCATTGGAGCAGCTAGGGTTGCTAAAAACTTTTAAAGTTGCAAAGATTAAGTGACTAGCCAGTTAAAATTGGAACAAAGGGAACCAATTGCTCAGAGTTCAAAACTAATGAGATGTATGGAAATTATAGAAATTTTGAATCTATACTTAGGCCAAAATCCTGCACTTGTGGTTAACTATAACCTGCTTCTCTGGTCAAGCAGAGAAGCTGGATTCAACTGATTGTGAGCACAGGTGCAGTAGACCCCAAATATCCTTAAGGTGACCCCTGCCTTATTACCATAGTAATTAGCACATAGAGGTGGAGACTTTCTGACATTTTTAACATGCAATATACAAAATACTATGTAGTTAACATATGATCATGTAACTCTAGGAATGTGCTCATTACTTAGTAGCTATTATGTTCAGATTCATGTGTCAACTTGGCCAGGTCATGGTGCCTGGTTATCTGGTCAGGCAAGCACTGGCCTGTCTGTTGCTATGAGGACATTTATGAACCTAAATCATGACCACCTTGGCAGCATCCATAGCTGATTACATTTTTAATCAGCTAAGGGAGTGTCTTCTTCAATGAGAGAAGCTTGATCTAATCACTGGAAGGCTTTTAAGGAGGATTCAGAGGAGATAATCACTCTTCCTGCTTCAGCCAGCCAGCCTCTCCTGAGAGTTCATTGAGGACTTTCATTGGAGCTGCCAGCTCGTGACCTACCCTACAGATCTCTTACATCCCACAGTTGTATGAGACACTTTTATAAATTTTATATTTACAGATATCTCCTCATGATTCTGTTTCTCTAGATAACCTTAGCTAATACAGCTTGGTACCAGGAGGGGTTCTTAAGAAACAGAATCTTAAAAATGGGTTTTTACAGTTGGTTTTCTTCTCTGACTAGACTCAAAGTCAGTAATGACCCTGTTTTCTCTAATCAGGATGGCACTGCTAGTCCATAGGGTGAGCTGGCAAAAGAGAGAGTCAAAACATCACCATTTGATTCTGCTAATTGTACACTTATATGAGGCTGGGCTCTGGATGATAATGTTGTTGACACCTTTATGGAGTCTTGTGGAATTAAGAGGTTTAGAGATGTTGGCTGGTTGTTGTTAGATATGCTGGATACACTGATGAGGGGTAGGGATGAGCTGAAAGCGTCAAATGAGAAACTTACATGCATATGACAGATGTAAAGGTTTCAATGAGTTCCCTGAAGGAAAATCTTATTTCCTGTGGCCTCAGACTTGAGATCCTTGGAAATCAGACTCAGAGTCTCATTGTTAGAGTAGCAACTTTACAACATAAACTGAAATCTCAGCCTTGCGTGGTGTCTGTCATTAAAGTGAGGGCATTGATTGGAAAGGAGTAGGATCCTGAAAAATGGGTTGTCCACATATGGATTGTGAATGATGGCTATATTAGTTAGGGCTCTCTAGAGAAAAAGAATCAATAGGAAACACTCGTAAATGTAAAATTTATAAAAGTGTCTCATGTAACTGTTGGAATGCAGAGTTCAAAATCTTCAGGGCAGGCTGTGAAGTTGACGATTCTGATGGAGGGTCTGGATGAACTCCACAGGAGAGGCTTGCCAGCTGAAGCAGGAAGAAAGTCTGTCTCTTCTGAATCTTCCTTCAAAGGCTTCCAGTGATTAGATTAAGCATCACTCATTGCAGAAGACACTCCCCTTGGCTGATTACAAATGGAATCAGCTGTGGGTGCAGCTGACATGATCATGATCTAATTCTATGAAATGTCCACATCACAGCAGACAGGCCAGCACTTGCCCAACCAGACAAACAGTTACCACCACTTGGCCAAGTTGACATATGAACCTGACCATGACACCATCTAATCAATTTATTTGTTTAAGGCAGCTAGTCAGAGAGAAAGGATCCAGCTATGAGGCAAAGGCAGAGAATCTTAGAAAACCATTGAGAAAAGTAGTTTCTGGGGAGCAGCTGTTCAAGGAAGCTGGAAGAAACTGAACTTGAGAAAGAAACTGCCCTTGCCCTACCAGAGAAACAGGTACCACCACTTGGCCAAGTTGACACATGAACCTGACCATGACAATGTCTGTGGAAACATTGAAACCTTAGATTATGCTGACTCATTTCTAAATAGCCCTGTATTAGTTTGCCCTGAGGGCATAGCTGCCCCCACCTCCAGCTTGCCCTTAGGAGTCGGCCACCCAACCTCCACCTGAAGGAATTAACATTTCAGCACCTGTGAAGCACATAATTACCCATCATGGGGAAACAAAGCCCTTGCTGCTCTGCCTGGAGTGATTAATCCTGTTTCACTAGAAAAAACTGCAAATGAATGCCCTGAAGTAATTGGCTTGGAAGATACTTCAAATTCCTTACATGACCCACACTTACCACCCTCTTTTTTTCCAGACCTATAACTAGACTGAAGTCCCACCAGGGCCCAAAAGGTGAGGTTCAAAGTGTCACCCATGAGAAGGTGCACTATACTCCAAAAGAACTGCATAGGTTTTCCAATTTATACAGACAGAAATTAGGGGAATATGTGTGGGGATGGATTTTAAGGATGTGGGATAATGGTGGAAGGAATATAAAGCTGGATAAAGCTGAGTTTATGGATATGGACCCACTAAGCAGAAATTCTGCATTCCATGTTATAATTAGAGGGGTTAGAAAAGGCATTAAGAGTTTGTTTGGATGATTGGCTGAAACATGGATCAAAAAGTGGCCAACATTACCTGAGATTGAAATGCCAGAACTGCCCTGGTATAATGTAGATGAGGGGATCCAGAGGCTTAGAGAGATTGGAATGTTAGAGTGAACTTATCATATAAAATCTGCTCATTCACCCAAGGAATATCCAGAGGATGCACCTATTACCAGAATTATGAGAGATAAATTTGTGATACTAGCTTCATCATCCCTGAAGAGCTCTGTAGTTACCCTTCTCTGTAGGTCACATAATACTATGGGAACTGGTGTCACTGAGCTGGAATCCATAAGCAAAATAGGGAAGATTGGATTTTAAGTTGGCAGGAACCAGGTGGCAAACCTTAAACAACAGACAAGGTGAACCTGGCTATCAATGTATACAGCAGACTCAAAGCAGCAGGCAGAGACTTGTGACATTGGCTAGTAGATCATGTGGTACCTAGAAGTACAATAGATAGGCAGTCTACTAAATACTTGTTTGAGATATATAAGCAGTCAGGTTCTAGATCAAGTGAACAGAAGTCTAATTTGAATTAAAAAAAACAAAGTCATGGCCCCTTAATCAGTTTCCTGATGTAGGGCAGTTTACACACCCAGTGCCCCTTGAATGAGGGGAAGGCCAGGTCCCTTTGGGGGAGGACCCTGTTACCCAGCCACAAATTTATACTGTTTATCTTCCTCCAAGTCTTTCCCAAAGGAGACCTATGGCATTTTACCAGGGTAACTGCATTAGGGAAAAGGAAATGATCAGATATTTCAGGGATTTATTAGACACTGGGTCAAAAGTGTCATTAATTAATTACAGGGGACCCAAAATGTCACTCTAATCCACCAGACAGAGTGGGGGCTTATGGAGATTAGGTGATTGATGGAGTTTTAGCTCAGGTCCTTCTCAAAGTGTGTCCATTGGGTCTCCAGACTCGTTCTGTAGTCATTTCCTCATTTCCAGAAAGCATAATTGGAATAGACATACTGAGCAACTATCAGAATCTTCACACTCCTGACTCATGGAGTGGGGGCTATTAGGGGAGGAAAGACTAAGTGGAAACCACCGGAACTGCCCCTACCTAGCAAAATAGTAAATCAGAAGAAATACCGGATTCCTGGAGGCATTGCAGAGATTGCTGCCACTCTTAAAGACTTGAAGGATGCAAGGGTGTTGATTCTCACCACATCCCCATTCAACACTCCTTTTGGCCTGTGCAGAGAAGAGATGGGTCTTCCAGGATGACGAAAGATTATCATAAACTCAACCAGGTGGTGACTCCAATTTCAGCTGCTGTTCCAGGTATAGTATCACTGCTTGAACAAATCAGCACATCTCTTGGTACCTGGTATGCTGCTATTTATCTGGCAAATGCTTTTTTCTCAATAGCTGTTAGTAAGGACCACCAAAAACAATTTGCTTTCAGCTGGCAAGGTCAGAAATATTGTTGCACTGTTCTACCTCTGGAGTATATCAACTCCCCAGCCCTATGTCATAATCTTGTCTGCAGAGACTAGATTTCTCCCTCCCACATCATTTCTCCCTCCCACAAGACATCACACTGGTCCATTATATTGATGATATTATGTTGATTGGACATAGTAAACAAGAAGTAGCAACTACACTAGACTTATTGTTATGGCATTTGTGTGTCAGAGGATGGGAGATAAATCCAACAGAAATACAGGGGTCTTCAGTGAAATTTCTAGGTGTCCAGTGATGTGGTGCATGTCGAGATATCCCTTGTAAGGTGAAGGACAAGTTGCTGCATCTGGTGCCTCCTGCAACCCAAAAAGAGACACAACACCTAGTTGGTCTCTTTGGATTTAGGCAACATATTCATTTGGGTGTGCTACTCTGGCCCATTTATCAAGTGACCAGAAAAGCAGCTAATTTTGAGTGGGGACCTGAACAAGAGGAGGCTCTGTAACAGGTCCAACCTGCTGTGCAAGATGCTCTACCACTTGAACCATATGAAACAGCAGATCCAGTGGTGCTGGAAGTGTCATCAGTAAATAGATGTGATGTCCAGAGATTTTGGCAGGCCCCTATAGGAGAATTACAATGCAGACCCTTAGGATTTTTAAGCAAAGCCTGATCAGCTGCAGATATCTACTCTCTTTTGGAAAAACAGCTTTTTGCCTGCTAATGGGCCTTAGTAGAGACTGAATGTTTAACCATGGGCCACCAAGTTACCATGAGACCTGAGTTGCCTATCATGAGCTGGGTGTTGCCTGACCCACCAAGCCATAAAGTTGGGCATGTTCAGCAGCACTTCATCATAAAATGGAAATGGTATATACGAGATAGGGCTGGAGTATTTCTGAAGGCCCAAGGAATGTTACTTGAGGAAGTGGCCCAAATGCCCAGGGTCTGCACTCCTGCCACATTACTTTCTCTTTCCTAGCCCAGAACTATACCTTCTTGGGAAGTACCTTACAATGAGATGACTGTGGAAGTGAAATCTCAGGCCTGGTTTACAGATGGTTCTGCATGATATGAAGGCATCACCCAAAGTGGACAGCTGCAGCATTACAACCCCTTTCTGTGATGTCCCTGAAGGACAATGGTGAGGGGAAATCCTCCCAGTGGGCAGAACTTCGAACAGTGCACATGGTTGTTCATTTCATTTGGAAGGAGAACTGGCCAGAGGTGCATTTGTATACTGACTCATGGCTGTTGCTAACGATTTGGCTGGATGGTCAAGGACTTGGAAAGAACATGATTGGAAGATTGGTGACAAAGAGGTCAAGGGAAGATATATGTGGATAGACCTTTCTTAATGGGCTGAAAACAAAAAGATATTTGTGTCCCATGTGAATGCACACCAGAGGGTGACTTCCACAGAGGAAATTTTTAATAATCAAGTGGATAAGATGAGCCATTCCGTGGATACCAGTCATTCCCTTGGTCCAGCAACCCTTGTCATTGCCCAATGGACCTACAAACAAAGTGGTCATGGTGGTAAGGATGGAAGCTCTGCATGGGCTCAGCAACATGGACTTCCACTCACCAAGGCTGACCTGGCTACAGCCACTACTGGGTGCCCAATCAGTGGCAGAAATCCACACACAATGCCCAAAATGGCACAATTCCCTGAGGTGATTAGCTGGTTACATGATGGCAGGTTGATTACATTGGACCACTTCCATCGCAGAAGGGGCAGTGATTTGTTCTATCTTGTATAGACACATACTCTAGATATGAGTTTGGTTTTCCTGCATGCAATGCCTCTGCCAAAACTACCATCTGTGCCTTATCCATTATCATGGTATTCCACACAGCATTGCTCCTGATCAAGGACCCCATTTCACAGCAAATGAAGTGCAAGAATGGACACATGCTCATGGACTTCTCAGGTCTTATCATGTTCCCCATCATCCAGAGGCAGCTGGGTTAATAGAACACTAGAATGGCCCTTTGAAAACTCAATTACAGTGTCAACTAGATGGTAATACCTTGCAGAGCTGCAGTGATGTTCTCTAGGGGGCCATGTATGTTCTGAATCAGCATCCACTGTATGGTCCTGTTTCTCCCATAGCCAGCATTCATGTGTCCAGGAATCAAGGAGTGGAAATTGACATGGTACCACTCACTATTACTTCTAGTGTTCCACTAGGAAAATTTTTGCTTCATGTTCCTGCAACCTTGAGCTCTGATGTTCTACAGGTTTTAATTCCAGAATGAGGAGGGCTTCCACCATGAGAAACAATAATGATTCCATTGAACTGGAATCTAAGGTTCCCACTGGGTCACTTTGGGCAACTCATTCCCCTGGATAAACAAGCCAGGATGAGGATTACTTTATTGGCTGGTATGATTGACCCTGACTATCAGGAGGAAATAGGACTGCAACTACACCATAGAGGTAAAGAAGCATTTTCCTGAATTATAGGAGATTCCCTAGGGCATCTCTTAGTACTACCATGCCCTGTGATTAAAATAAATGGAAAACAACAACAACCCAATTCACACAAGAATACCAATGTCTCTGAAACTTCAGGAATGTATGTTTGGGTAACCCCACCAGGCAAAGAATCATGGCCAGCTGAGGTGCTTGCTGAGGGTAAAGGAAATATGGACTAGGTAGTGGAAGAAGGTAGTGATAAAAATGAACTATGATCGGTAACAGAAAAAAAAGATTGTAATGGTATGAATACATATTTCTTGCTTTTTCATTAGTATCTATGTATTTATACATAAATCAAATATTTTTTTCCTTTTTAGTTTATCCCCTTTATCATATGACATAAGCTGTTTCGTTCATGTTATAGTATTTAAGTTGTAATATATCAAATTTAAAGTGAATAATACCTGAGGACATGCACTCTATTCTGGAGAGATTTAATGTGCTTCCAGTTGTATGCAGGAGAGTTGAGTATTGTTAGGTGAGAAACAATGTGTCTCATTGTTTTTTATTTAGAGCTTAAGTATGGTTTAAGGTGATGTGTATAGCTGCCAAGTTGACAAGGGGTGGACTATGATTGCCAGGTTCATGTGTCAACATGGTGAGGTGGTGGCACCCATTGTCTTGTCAAGCAAGTGCCAGCTTGTCTGTTGCTGTGAGGACACTTCATGGACTTAAATCATGACCATGTTGGCTGCATCCACAGCTGATTGCATTTGTAATCAGCTCAGAGGAGTGTCTTCTTCAATGAGTGATGCTTAATCTAATCACTGCAAGGCTTTTAGGGAGGATTCAGAAGAGACAATCATTCTTCCTGCTTCAGCCAGCCTCTCCTCGGAGTTCATTGAGGACCTTATTGGAGCTGTCAGCTCGCAGCCTGTCCTACAGATCTTGGACTCTTACATCCCCATGGTTCCATGAGAACCTTTTATATGTACAAACATCTCCTGTTGATTCTGTTTCTCTAGAGAACTTAGCTAATACAGTAGTCAACAGATACTTGTGGGTGTAAATAATGCTAGATTCATTTAAAACACCCAGCTCCAAGATACAAGCCAGTGATAGTATAGTCTGCTGGTTCTGACTTCTGGATGAAGGTTGGAATCTTGCTTCTGCAGATGCAAATAAAATCTTTGAATCTCCTACTTACATTGTATTTCTTCTAACTTAAAACGGTCACTGTTGGCTTTCCTTAGAGTTTGGTGATTTTCCAACCTAACACTGCTAGCTAAATTTGCTTGGGTATAATATTCATATGTTTTTAAATTTTTTGAAATTCCTGGAGACTTAACGTTCTATCCTAACACTACTGTGTATAATGTTAAAAGTTAAAAATCATGGGAAATCCCAAATTTGCTTATCAACTACACTACTTTAAAGCTTCTCTAAAAAGTACAGGAGGTCATCTATAAATCAAATCTCCACCTTCAACAAAAAGGACTTTAAAGGAGCAAAAAAGCAAGTATATAAATTGTGTTCCACCTGTTAATTAGCATAACCTTAGAAAATGTGTAAAGGTAAAACAGGGCAAAACATCCGCCACAGTTTGTCAAATATTTTTTTTCTAAAAATATTTTATTAACCAAATAAACAAAGAATGCAAAGTATGCATTAGTTAGACAAACTAAAATTAAGCCAAAGCCCTGTCTCCATGGGATTTTAGCTCAAACAACAAAACTAAGTACCCTCACGTTAGCTCTAGAACTAAGAAAAAGTAAAAAGGCTATGCCTTTACACTCCTGCTTGATCATGCAGCAGTGTAAAAAGAGCAAGGCTTTCCCTCAATAAAACAAGACCAAGAAATACTCAATTTCTCAAATATCATGCTCTTGCTGACAGAAATAGCTGTAATTCATTGCCATGGCAATAAAAATTAATACTATCTTTCAAGGAAATAACTGGGCCAACACAGTAGCCAAAGCCACAGCCCAATCAGTCAATCCCCATTCTAAACCTCATTTTTGCACCCCTTAACTTGCCACATGCACTGTCTTATTCCCTAGTTAAGCAGGAATGAATTACTCAGCTAGGATTCACTCTTACACATGAATGATGGACATTTCCTACCTTCTTCCTCAGTATCACTGAGCTAATACTCTTCTAGGATAGCTCACTTCTATCCTCTTGCTACTGGTTGGCCCTGCATTTTTCAAACTTCTCACCAAGATTGTTTCTTTCAAATGAGAATCCTTTCATAACAAACTTCTTGCAAAATGCTATGCTGCCATTCCCCTGCTCAACTAGCCACAATCAATAGCATAGCCAGAGACATCTTTATTCCAAGAGGTGGGCTTACAACCCACTACTAGCTTGAAACAACTATGGAAGATAAACCATAAGCCAAAATTCTCTTAAGATTAAGAGGAGTTAGAAGTCTCTTAGTGGGAAAGGTTAGAGCAAGGTTAGCATTAGGGTAGTGGCTGGCTGAAGAAAGGGCAAACTCAAAAGAAATCTCTGAGAATAATAACAATAAGTAGCATTTGGGGGGTGAAATTCTTAAAAAAAATTGAGGATTATGGAAAGCTATGTAAATCATTCTATGATGCTAACACCACCCTAATACTAAAAACAGGGAAATATATTGCAAGAAGAAAAATTACAGACCAATCTCTTTAATGAATATAAAAGCAAAAATCCTCAGCAAAATTCTTTTAAATCAAATCCAACAGCACATTAAAAGAATTATACACCATGATGAAGCGTGTTTTATCCCAGGTGTGCAAGGGTGGTTCAACACAAAAAATCAACTAACATAATATACTTAATCAATAAATTAAAGAAGAAAAGCAATATGATTATCTTGATTGATGCAGACAAGGCATTTGAGAAAGTTCAGCATCTTTTCTTGATAAAACATTTCAAAGAATAGGAATAAAAGGAAATTTCCTCAACATAATAAAGGGAATGTATGAAAAACCCAAAGCTAATATGGGGAAATGGGGAAAGATGGAAGTCTTTCCCTTTAAAATGAGGAATAAGACAACAATGTCCACGGTCACCACTCTTATTAAACATCATGTTACAAGTCCTAGCTAAAGCCATTTGGTAAGGAAGAGGAGTAAAAAGCAACCAAATGGGAATGGACAATGCAAACTTTCACTATTTGCAGATGACACAATCCTATATATAGTAAGTCCCCAAAAATCTACAGCAAAGTTAATAGAGCCAATAAAAATGAGTGCAGCAGTGGCAGGATGCAGATCAGCAGGCAAAAATCAGTAGTGTTTCTATACACCAGTAATTAGCAAACTGAGGAGAAAATCAAGAAGAAATTCCATTTACAATAGGAAAGAAAAGAATAAAATATTTAAGAATAAAATTAACTAAAGATAGAAAAGTCTTATATGCAGAAACTACAAAACATTGCTAAAATAAATCAAGAAATACCAAAATAAATTGAGGAAAATATCTGGTTCATGGATTGAAAGAATAAATAAAGTTAAGATGTAAATTCTACCACAACTGATTTATAGATTCAATGCAAGATTAATTAAAATCCAAACAACTTTCTTTGCAGAAATAGGAAAACCAATAATCAAATTTATCTGGAAGTGTAGAGAGTATTGAATAGCTTAAAACATCTTGAGAAAGAAAAATGAAGTGGAAGGTCTCACACTACCTGCCTTTAATGCATGTTATAAAGCTACAGTGGTCAAAACAGCATGGTAGTGGCAAAAAGATAGTTGTACTGACCAGTGGAATCAAACTGAGTGTTCAGAGGTGGACAATCTCAACTACAGACAACAGATCTTTGCTAAGGAAGTCAAGTCCACTCAACTGGGACAGAACAGCCTTTTCAACTAATGGTGCTAGGAGAACTGGATATCTATATCCAAAAGAATGAAAGACGCACCCTATCACACACCTTATACAAAAATTAACTCAAAATGCATCTAAGCCCTAAACATTAGATCTAAGACCATAAAATGTTTAGAGGCAAATCTATGGAAATATCTAACAGGTCTTATGAGAGAATGTGGTTTCCTAGACCTTACAACCAAAGTGCAAGCAATGAAAGAGGAAACAGGTAAATGGGACCTCCTCAAAACCAAATACTTATCTGCACCAAATGACCTTGTGAGGAAAGTAAAACAGCAGCCTATGCAATGGGAGACAATATTTGAAAAACACTTATACATAAGGCCTTAATATCAGAATATAAGGAGATCTTACAGCTCAACTACAAAAGGTCAAACATCCCAATTTGAAAAATGGGTAAAGACATAGATGGACACTTTTGGAAGAGCAAATACAAATGGCTCAAAGACATGAGAATATGCTCAACTCCACTAGCTATTGTGGAAATACAAATCAAAACCACAATGAGATATCATCTCACACTTACTAGAATGGCCATTATGAAAAAAGAGAAAACAATAAGTGCTGCAGAGGATGTTGAGAAAGAGACACAATTATTCACTGTTGATTGGAATGTAGAACAGAGCAACTCTTATTGAAGATAGTTTGGTGGTTCCTCAGAAAGCTAAATACAGAATTATTGTATGATCAAGCAATCCTGTTATTAGGCATATATTTGGAGAAACTGAAGGCAGGGACACAAATGGATATTTTACACTGATGTTTATAGCTGCATTATTCATGATTGCCAAGAGTTGGAAACAGTCCAAATGTCCATCAATGGATGATTGGATAAACAAGCTGTGATATATACATAGACTAGAGTATTACACAGCTGTAAGACAGAATAAAATCATGGTGCATGTAAGAATGTAGATAAATCTTCATGACATTATGTCCTGCAAATAAACCAGGAACACAGTGCAGTCTCATTAATGTGAAATAACTATAAGGACAAACACTGAGAGTTAAAGTTAAGAACACAGGTAGGATATCAGAAGATAAAAATATTATTTTGTAGTTTCTGCATATAAGACTTTTATGTCCTTGGTTAATTTTATTCTTAAATATTTTATTTTTTCTTTGTTATTGTAAATGGAATTTTTTTCTTGATTTCCTCCTCAGTTTGCTTATTACTGGTGTATAGAAACACTAGAGATTTTTGATGGTGAAAGTGTATACAATATTAAACATGATTGATTGTAAAGGTCCAGAAATGGAGGCCACAATAGTATCTGATGGTAACAAAATATTGTAAACATAACGTACAAAGCTGAGCATGAATATATGTCGTATATGGCTAGGGGCATATACAACACCAGAAGAAATGATAGAGGATAAAAATAGTGACTGTATAACTTGGTGAAACCTAAGGTGGTCAAAGGCAGTATCTAAATGTACAAATACAAGGAAGTTTCTACATGAAGTAGAACAAATGAATGTCAGTTACATCACCGTGGTTGCCCAGCCAGTCTCTCCCGAAAGTTTTATGAGGACCTTTATTGGAGCTGGAATAAAATTGACTTCAAAAGTAAAACTATTTTAACATTCAATGAAGGACACTACATATTAATAAAAGGGACAATCCTCCAAGAAGAAATAAAATATATAAATATTTTTGCACCTAAGCACAATGTCCCAAATACATGGGGCACACCCTGGCAACACTGAAGAGAGAAACAGGCATCTGTATAATAGTAATTGGAGACTTTAATACATCACTCTCATCAATGGATAGAACATCTAATCAAGGATCAATAATGAAGCAGAGAACTTGAATAAAATAAATGAACTAGATCTAACAGATATATACAAAATACTGCACCACAAAAGAGCAGGACATGTGTTCCTTTCAAGTGGTTCAATCTTACAGGAGCAGCCGTTTCCTTTAATCCAGATTCAATACTGTAAGTCAGAAACTTTTGCTTAGATTTTCTCCATGGAGATACACACTCAACTGTGCATGTGATCTTTTGATTAGATGGAGATGTGACTTCACCCATTCTAGGTGGGTTTTGATTAGTTTACTGGAATCCTATAAAAGAGGAAACATTTTGGACAGAATCAGAAACGACATAAACTACATAAATTTCAGAGCAGAGCTGGTACAGATGCCAACACTTAGAGAAAAAATACATGGATGTGTGGAGATGCTTGTAGCCAAACAGGAATAGCTATAAGATGTTAAGCAAGCCAGAAGCTGGAGAGAGCCAAAGGAAGCCAAGAGATGAAAGCCAGTCCTGCAAAAAGCAAAGGGAGGGGACTTCTGGGAAGATGGCTGAATAGAGTAGCTTGAGATGAGCCCTGTCCCACGGAAAAGTTAGAAAAGGGACAGGAGGGCAACTGAGGCAGTTATTCATGAGTGTGGCTGACCTGGGAGAGCCTTCTTCACCACATAGCACATGCCTAGTTTCAGAGGCCAAGGAACTGAGAGGTAGAAAGCTGGAGCCTGGTGCTGAGCCATGGAGCCTACGGGAGTGGACAGACAGGGTCTGGGAACTAGGAAGTAAGTGAGGCTCCATTCCTTGGGTGCACTACCTTCACCACCACAGCCCCATGATCAGTGACTCACCCCACACCCCACACACCTGAGCCCCATCACGTACTCGCATTCCCTGTGCTCCAAGCACACCCACACCCAGTGCACATACCTGCCCCACACCCCTATCCCAAGTGCAGCCCAACCCACATCTCCTGCACCCCTTCTGAGCACTACCTCCCCCTCCATGTTACCTGTAGGCTGTTGCCAGTGCATAAAGGCTGTGGGCACTGACCTGCATACCCAGGCAACCCCTGCTCTCTGCCCAGAGCATCACAAACCCTCACTCTGCCCCCCATAAGCTCTGCACATCACTTTACTGAATTCTTTGACCCACTTATGCACACAGGTCCCAAATCATGTCATTCAGTTCTGGAAGCCTCAGTTTTCAGCAGTACTAGAAGTCTGCATGCACATGGCTCTCAGCCACACTTCTAAGCTCTGAGAAAATGCTGACTTGCACAGCCAGGTCACATCTGCCCCCAAACCTCAAATGCATAATGTTGATGTGCTGCCATAGCTCTAATACATATGCACAAGGGGCCCCATGTCTTAGACTAGCACACACAAGAGTTATGCCTCCCAGACTGATGCACCTGCACAGCTATATTCTCCTTCGCTGCTGGGCACCCACACTCACAAGAATCAACATACCTCCCCAACCTGTGGCTATACCTGCCCTGAAAAAAAACACCACACTGAATGCTCCATCCCATACCCTGTTCCGTGCTGTACAACCATACTGCAAACATGAGGCCTTAGACTACTGCAAGAAATTAACTCCCAAAATAAATCAATCAAGATGCCACAAAGACAGCAGAAGATCACTAAGCATATCATAATGAAGACAGATATAGCCCTGCTAATGACCCAATTAAAACACCTGAGGAGACACAGGCATTGGAATAACTAAACAAAGATGTTCATAAAACTCTACTTAATAAAATAAGTGGGATAGCAAATGACATAAAAGAGATCATGAAAAGAGTAGAAGAGCATAAGAGGAATTTGCAAGAATAGATAGAAAAATAGCAAATATCACAGATATGAAAGACTCTGGTGACCAAATAAAAAACATACTAGAGGCACAAAACACCAGATTTGAAAAGACAGAAAAAAGAATAAGTGATATAGAGGAAAGGATAACTCACTTTGAAAACTCAAAACAGCACATGGCAAAAAAGATGGGAAACTTTGAATTGGACCTCAGGGTAATGATAGACAAAACAAAGCATGCAAATATAAGAATCATTGGTGTCCCAGAAGGAAAAGAGAGGAGTAAAGGGCTGGGAAGAGTAGTTGAGGATATAGTGGGGGAAAACTTCTCAACTCTCATAAAGGACATAAATATGCAAGTCAAAGAAGCCCAACAAACTCCAAACAGAATAAGTGCAAATAGTTCTTCCCCAAAACACATACTAATCAGTCTGTCAAATGTTGAAGAGAAGTAGAAAATTCTGAAAGTGGCAGGAGGAAAACAATCTACTACATACAAAGGAAACCAAATAAAACTGAGTTTAGACTACTCAACTAGCACCCTGGAGGTGAGAAAGCAGTGGTGTGATATATTCAAAATCCTGAAAGAGAAAGCCTTCCAGCCAAGAATTTTGTACTCAGCCCAACTGACCTTCGAACCCGAGAGAGTAATTAAAGTTTTCACAGACAAAGAAGTCCTGAAAGAATTTGTCAACAAGAGACTGGTCCTACAAAAAATACTAAGAGTGTTCAACTGGCTGAAAAAAAATTAAAGACAGGAGAGGTAGGTCTGGAGGAAGGCACAGAATTGAAGAGTACCACTAAAGACAATTTAAAGACTACAAAGAAAGAGGGAAAATAATATATAGATCTGACAAATAAAATTTAAAAAGCTAAGATGGTGAATTCAAGAACACCTTTTCAGTAGTAAGTTTGAATGTTAACAGAATAAATTTACCAATTAAAAGATACAGATTGGCAGAATGGATTAATAAGTATAATCCAGTTATATGCTGCTTACAAGAGACTCATCTCAGACACAAGTATACAAACTGATTGAAAGTGGAAGAATGGAAAAAGAAGACTCCCTGATTTTAAAAGCTATTATAAAACCACAGTGGTCAAAACAACACAATACTGGCACAAAGATAGAAGGATTGATGTATGGAATTGAATTGAGAGTGCAGAAATAGACTCCAAAATTTATGGTCAACTAATTTTTCACAAGGCCCCCAAATTCTCTGAATTGGGACAAAATATTCTTTTCAATAACTGGGCATGGAAAAACTGGATATCAATAGCCAAAAGAATGAAAGAGGACCCCTATCTTACACCCTATAGAAAAATTATCTCAAAATGAATCAAACACCTAAATATAAGAACTAGCACCATAAAACTTCTAGAAGAAAATGTAGGGAAACATCTTCAAGACCTTGTAATAGGAGGTAGCTTCCTAAACTTTACACCCAAAGCAGAAGCAACAAAAGAAAAAATAGATAAATGGAAACTCCACAAAATCAAATGCTTCTGAACTTCAAAAGTCTTTGTCAAAATGGTGAAGAAGCAGCCAATTCAATGGGGGAAATATTTGAAAATCAAATATCAGACAAAGGTTTGATTTCCTGTATATACAAAGAAAGCATACCATTCAACCAGAAAATAATGAATAATCCAATCATAAAATAGGCTAAAGGTATGAATAGGCATTTTTCTAAAGAGAAATGCAGATGGCTCAAAAACACATTAAGAGATGCTCATTTTCATTGGCTATAAAGGAAATGCAGATGAAGACTACAATGAGATACCACCTTACACCTATAAGAATGGCTATTACTAAAGAAACAGGAAACCATAAATTTTGGAGAGGATGTGGAGAAACTGGGACACTTATGCACTGCTGGTGGGAATGTATAATGGTGCAGCCACTATGGAAGACTGTCTGGCAGTTCCTTCGGAAAGTGAATATCAACTTATCTTATGACCCAGCAATAGCACTACTTGGTATATAGCCAGAATACTGAAAGCAATGACACAAGTTGACATTTGCACACCGATGTTCATAGCAGCATTATTCACAATCACCAAAAGATGGAAACAAACTAAATACCCATCAACAGATGAGTCAATCAGCAAAATGTGGTATATACATACAATGGAATAGTATGTAGCAGTAAGGCAAAATGATGTGCTGAAACACATGACAAGATGGATGAGCCCTGAGGATATAATGCTGCGTGAAATTAGCCAGACACAATAGGATTGATACTATGATTCCAGTTTTATGACCAACATAAAGGTATAATCAGAGGCTTGATAATACAGAATATATGGGACTTAGAGATACACAGAAGCTAGAGATGGGTGAACTGTTAGCTAATGAGGTCGAACTCCAATGTAAGGGAATAGATAGGCATGAAGGTGGTTCTTTAATGGGTCTATAAGTAATATTACCACATTGAAGATAACAAGATTGGTGGTGTCCCATTGATTAGCACTAGAAATATGAATTAGTTTTCCTAAGAATTACTTCAAAGATTTGATTTTTGCACAAAGAGTGCTTAAGTCTAGGGTACAGGGAGAAAACTACTATTGTATGCTATGAGCTATGTTCAAAAGGAAACCGTCAGCACAACCACAGCAGCAGCAGAGCTAAATAGTGGGGGGGAGGGACAAGAGTTAAGAGGATGTTTACATTTCCTATTTGGTGAGCTTGTGTTCACTGGTTTTATTTCTCTGTGAAACAATGAAGCTATCTAAAATTGAGAATGTTAATTGAACTGTGGACTTTGGACACTCTGCATGATGCCCGCTGAATGCAGGTGGCTGAAGGATGCCTTGATGGAGAATTAAATTGGCAAATGATGGTGTATACTTATGTATGAAGGTTGTGACCAATGGAAGAAAGGTTTATTTGGTCTGAATCTGAAATTTTCTGTAGTGCATAATCTAATTCAACCTACCTGTATAGTTCATTTGAACAATTGAAACACAGGAAGCACAGAATAAGAAAGGGCTCCTTTAATCCTGTAAAGATTTTTGTAATACCTGTAATCATCCTAGAGTATATTAAGCAGATAAACAAAAAGTATTGTTAAAATCCTCTGAGGGAGGGGAGAAAGAATATGGAACTATTAAACCTTACCATCATAAGGTTACTGTGTCAAACTTTAGGGACACCCAAATAATTAGGCCATGCCCTTGATCATGAGGCTTAATCTTGTGAAATTTATTTAGGTAGTGAAGAGACTTATACTCCCTATGTAGGTAGTTAAGAAACTTATACTATCTATAGCATGCCAAAGAGCTACTTCTGGAAGATCTCTTGTTTTGGTCAAATACAGCCTCACTCTCTCTAAGCCCAACTCTGCAAGTGAAATCATTGCCCACCCTCTTACATGGAACATGACACCCAGGGGTGAAAGTCCCCTTGCCACGTGGGAGATGACTTCCCAGGATGAATCCAGGTCTTTATTAGTATAACCAGTAAAGTATCAGTGGCAGAGAGTTTAAATTGAGTCTAATTCCCCCACTGACATGACAGGCTAACTCAGTTGGGAAACTGAGCCTTCTCTCCAAGGATCAGGCAAAGAAGAACTCAAGCAGGAACCAGTTGCGATTTATGATGAACAAATTGAGCATCCTGGATACCAGCTCTGAGCATAGTTAAATTTACTGCACAAATCAAAATGATAAAATCTGTGGGTTTTGTTTCAGCCTTGCTTCTAGCAGAGGAGGAAGTAGGATGGTCAGAAAGATCAAGGCTTCTGGAGTTGGCTGAGCTCATTTTGCTGAAAGACAGCTATGCACCAAGAAAAAGGAGAGGGGGCAAGCAATGACTCTATCTATTGATTGGTGAACTTGGTGGGCCAGAGTCCATTTCTGAGAAGAGCCACATCTTTTTTTTAAGAAGCCCATTAAAGAAAGCAGTTGGCAGTCTCCATTTTCAGTCCTGATTCAGGCAGAGGCAGAGGCTGGGTGAGCTGAGAGGTACAGTAATTCCTCAGGCAGCAGAGATAGGACAGAGAGAGTGGTTCTTCCCCCAAAAAAGAGAGGGTAATGCCCAGCACAAGTTGAGGCTGTCATTTAGAGAATGTTGATCTCAGTGGCTGGGATATCAGCAAGGGTTTCAACTTACAAATGTGGCAAACAACCTTGAACACAAAAACCCACTGCCAGAGGTGGAAGTGGTGCTGCTTGAGAGTCACTGTGACTTTTTCAGGTTACAGTGTGTGGAACATGGTGCTGAAGTATGGTTCTCCCCAAGAAAAGTGGGGGTGTGTGGCAAGTTCATGGTGGCTGTTATTTATAGAATTTAGTACATAAGAAATAGTTTCAAATAATTTTCCTGCAGCTCCTATGTCAATAATGGCCTTGACAGAGTTGGGGTTGGCTGAGAATTAAATGCACAGTATCACCATAGGCTTATGGTAAGCAGCAGGCTAAAGAGTGCCATCTTCTGGACTGAAAAGGAAAGGCACAGAATCAGGAGGCTTCACAGCAAATACTGACATTTTACTGGGTCTCATCCTGAGGGAACCTTGATACTGATCTACACCTACTTTTTGAATCTTGGACTCCTCTGGGGAAACTGACTGGGGTAGATTTTCTCTTGGGGGAGCTTTCCCCAAGAATTCTTCAGGTACAAGTTGCTAGAGATAATGAGAAGAGTGTTAAAATCATATACAGGTATATGAAAAAGCAAGGAGAACAAATCAACATTCCTTTAATTGGAAGAGGGAAGGAAGAGTATTTTCCTAAGGATGAAACAATTGCACTAATAAGGCAATTTCAGAAATCATTCCATATCCAGAGCAAGAATCAGATAAATAGGAGCTGAAAAAATTCTGATCTGTTAAATACAAGCTATTCTAACAGTCTAGAATAAGTTGAACCAACAGTCAAAGAAGTTGTACAGCATGGCTCCAATCAAAAAGAAAACCCAAGAAATGAGAGAGGAAACACCTCCAGAATCAACTAATCAAGAAATTCAAATGCCTAGACACCAGCAAAATATTACAAGTCATGCTAAGAAGCATGAGGTACAGGCCATTCATGGAAACAAGCTATAAAACTTCAAAGGAGATACAGGAGTTGAAATTACTAGTTAAGGATGTTCAAACAAATCTTCTAAGTCAATTCAATGAATTGAAAGAAAATGTGGCAAAAGAGATGAAGGATATAAAAAAGACACTGGGTGAGGATAAAGAAAAACCTGGAAGCATGGAACAAAAGTAGAACTTATGGAGAAGAAATGCATGATAGAAGCAATAAAACTACACTGGAGACATACAGGAGCAAATTTGAAGAAGCATAAGCATCAGTGAATTAGAGGATAAAACAATAGAAATCTTACAAGAAAAACAACAACAACAGACAGGGGGGATAATAGAAAAGTTTGAACAGGGTCTCAGGAAGTTGAATGACATCATGAAGTGAACAAACATATGTGTCATGGGTGTTCCAGAAGTAGAAGATATGGGGAAAGGGACAGAAAGTATAATTTGAAGAAATAATCACTGAAAATTTCCTGACTTTTATGAAAGACATCATATGACAGGTCCCAGAAATGCAATGCATCCCAAAGAGAATAGATCCAGATAGACCTACCCCAAGACACTAATCAGATTTTCAAATTCCAAAGACAGAATTCTGAAAGCAGTAAGAGAAATGTGATCTATCACATACAAGGAAAGCTCAATAAGACTAAATGGAATTCCTCAGCAGAAACCATTGAGGCAAGAAGACAGTGGTATGATATATTTAGGATACTGAAAAAGAAAAAGAAAATTGACAGCCAATAATTCTATATACAGCAAAACGGTCCCTCAAGGATAAGGGAACTTTTAAAATTATTCACAGATAAATAGCAACAAAATGTTCATGAACAGTAGATCTGCTCTACAGGAAATACTAAATGAAGATCTACAGGCCGATAAGAAAAAATAGGAGAAAGAGGTTTGGAGGAGAGTTTAGACATGAACATTATCAGCAAGGGTAAGTAAAAGAATAAGAGGAAAAAACAGATTTCAAAGAGGCTCACAGAATAGGGTAGATTGAGTTCACACCTACTCCATAGAGCAACTAGAGAAGTGATAGAAAAAAAATGACCAATAGAGTGGTTCCAAAGTATGAATGACCAGAGACAGACTTCTACCATAAATAGGGAAGACCTGAATGAAAAAGTGGAGAAATTATGATTGAGAGGACATAGTGAGTTTATCCACACCTTGGTGGGTGGGCTGTTATGTGTAAACTGGAGGAGGAGCTGAAGGAGTGCTCCTGCATTCCCATTGCTGTATCAGCTTCAGAGATCTTCACTCTCAGCTCTGCATTCAGGTACTCCTGTGGGGAACCCAAAAGCCAGAAGACATGTTATACCTACTTACAGAGACATTACTGCCAGAATCCAGTGCCTACCACTCATTCCTGAGGTAGACTGCTGTGGGTGCCTCATTTGGACTGAGACTGGGGGTCACTCCCTTGGGAGGATGGGGACACAGAACTGATCTGAGCTGACAATAGACCAGCAGAAGAGAATCCCTGTGTCTTACTGCTTCTATCCTTTTGCCATGGAGGCACAGAGTGCTCACAGTGTGCATCGGTGGTGAGGCAGGGACATAGGACTGATCCATGCCACACCACCAAGCAGTTGCAGGCTTACTGAGGGCAGGGGTAGTTGAAATACTCAGTCCCATGGCCCAAGTTCATTCCATACAGTAGTCTGGACACCACCAGATACATCATGCCCACAAGAAGATTCTCAACTGAGGTGCACACTACCCAACTCCCAGCCATGGATTTGATGGCTTTAGTGCACATGGAGACTTGCAGGTCTGACTGGTTGGGTACCAGTACAACCAACTGACTTAGTCAGGGTAAGGCAGGCCTGAGGGCTAGAGGTGGCACAAGAGTACCATTTGCTGGGAAGTTGCAGGAAGTGAATTATGGAAAAATGCCTTTCTACCTAGCTTTAAATAGATCTCCAATTTGAGTTGCACCTCCTGCATGAGGTCCCAGCCTTGGCATGATAAGGAATTACTGACAGTCCAAGTAGTAAAGGAGACCTTCAATGTGAACCCAAGCAACTACAAGATCTTAGACAAGCAAGGGAGATCAACGCTCAAAATAACATTATCAAGATTATCAAATGCCTCAAAGGCAGCAGAAAATCAAAACACACATGGTGGTGCAAGAAAACATGGCCAAGCAAAATAGTCAAATTAATGTACTGGAGGAGACACAGCATTTGGAACAACTAATCAAAGATGTCCATATAAATCTCCTAAATATGTTCAATGGATTGGATAAAGCCATGAAGGATATCAAGAAGACAATAGATGAGCATAAAAAGTTGAAAGAAGAAATAGAAAAATAGCAGAGCTCATGGAACTGAAGGATACTGTAGATCAAATTTAAAATGTCCTAGAGACACAGAACAGCAGATTCAAAGAGAAGAAAGAAAAAGGCAAACTGGAGGACAGGACAACTGAATTCAACTGCACAAACGAACAAATGATGAGACATGGAAAAATTTGAATAGGATCTCAGGGAAATGATGAAAAACATGAATAGCACAAATTTAAGAATCATTAGTTTCCCAGAAGGAGACGAGAAGAGTAAAAGGCTAGAAAGATTATTTAAGGTTGTAATTTGGGTAAACTTCCCAACCCTTATAAAATACATAAATATGCAAATTAAAGAAACCCAACAAACTCCAAATAGAATAAATTCAAATAGACCTGCTCCCACACACATGCTAATCAGACTACCAAACTCTGAAGAGAAGCAGAAAGTCCTGAAAACAGCAAGAGAAAAGCAATTCACCTCATACAAGGGAAGATACATGAGATTAAGTTCAGACTAATTCAACAAGCAATAAGGAGGCAAGACAGCAGTGATATTATATATTTAAGATTCTGAAAGAGAAAAATTTCCAGCAAAGAAATCTTGATCCAGCAGAAAGTGAGGGAGAGATTAAAAATTTTCACAGACAAACAACTGCTGAGAGAATATTTTGAAAAGAGACTGGACCTGCCAGCAATAATAAAGAGAGTTCTGATGGCTGAAAATTAAAAGATAGGAGAGAGATGTCTTGAGGAAGCACAAAATTGAAGAGTATTAGTAGGGGTAACTTAAAGGATTAAAAGAAAGAGAGGGAAAATATATATATAGAACTGACAAATAAAAACTAAATTATATGATGGTAGATTCAAGAGCTGCCTTTACAGTGATAATTTTGAATGTTAATGAAATAAACTCACCAATTAAAAGATATAGATTGACAGAATGATTTAAAAATATGATCCATCTATATGTTGTTTACAAAAGACTCATCTTAGACCCAAGAATGCAAATAGATTGAAAGTGAAAGGATAGAAATAGATATTCTACAAAATTTGTAAACAAAAGAAAGTGGGGGTAGCTAAACTAATATCAGACAAAATAGACTTTAAATTCAAAGATGTCATAGGAGAAAAAGTAGAACATTCCATATTAATAAAAGGGACAATTCATCAAGAAGAAACAACAATCATAAATGCTTTTGTACCCAATCAAGGAGTTCCAAAGTACATGAAGCAAAAATTGGCAAAACGGAAGAGGGCAATAGATATTTCAGCAATAATGGTAGAAAACTTCAGTACAGCACTCCCTTCTATAGACAGAAGATCCAAACAGAATATCAGTAAAGAAATAAAGAACCTCAACAATGTGATAAATGAACAAGACCTAACAGACATATATAGACCATTTTGCCACCAAAAAACAGGATATACATTCTTCTCTAGTCCTTATGAAATGTTCTCCAGGATAGACCATATACTTGGACACAAAAAAAATCTTAACAAATTCCAAAGTTTGAAATTATTCAAAGAATTTTCTCTGACCATATGGAATGAAGCTGGAAATCAATAACCACCAAAGAACCGAAACAGTCACAAATATATGGAGATAAAATAATACACTCTTGAACAATCAGTTGGTCAAAGAAGCAATTGCAAGAGAAATTGTTAAATATCTGGAAATGAATGAAAATGAGAATAAAACATGTCACAACTTATGGAAAGTGGCAAATGAAATGCTGAGAAGGATATCTATCACTCTAAATTCTTAAATTTAAAAAGAAGAAAGAGCAAAAATCAAGGATGTAAATGCTTACCTGGAGCAACTAGAGAAAATATAGCAAATTAATCCCAATGAAATAGAAGAAGAGATATAACAAAGATTGAAGCAGAAATAAATGAATTGGAGAACAAAAACAACAGAATCGATAAAACAAAAAGTTGTTTCTTTGAGAAAATCAGCAAAAGCAATGGATTCAGTTAAGCAGACAAAGGAAAAAATAGAGAGAATACAAATATAAAATCAGAAATGAGATGGGGGATATTACCATGGACACTAGATAAATAAAAATAATTCATAAGAGGATGCTATGAACATCTATATGCCAATAAAATCAGCAACTTAGATGAAATGGACAAATTCCTAGAAACATGAATAATCTACACAGGCTCAGGAAGAAATAGAAGACCTCAACAAACCAATTACAAGTAAAGACAGTCAATCAGTCATCAAAAATTTTCCTGGCACCACAGGGGAATTTTATCAAACTTTCCAAAAAGAACTAACACCATTGCTATTCAAACTCTTCCAAAAAATTGAAGAAAAAGAACACTGCTCAATGTATTTTATGAAGCTCACATAATTCTAATACCAAAACCAGATAAAGATACTGCAAAAAAGGAAAACTACAGGCCAATCTCCCTAATGAATATAAATGCAAAAATTATCAGTAAAACACTTGCAAATGGAATCCAATGGCACATTAAAATAATTACATACCACAATAAAGAGGAATTTATTCCAGGTATGCATGTATGGTTCAGCAGTAGAAAACGAATCAATGTAATGCAATATACTAACACATTGAAAGGGAAAATTTGTATGATTATCTCGATTGATACTGAAAAAATATTTGACAAAATTCAGCATCCTTTTTCAGATAAAAACCTTTTGAAAGGTAGGAATTGAAGGAAACGTCTTCAATATGATAAATGGCATATGTGAAAAACTCACATCCAGCATCATACTCAATGGTGAAAGACTGAATGCCTCTTACCTGAGACTGGAAATCGGACAAGGATGCCCACTGTCGTTGCTTTTATTCAACATTGTGCTAGAATCTCTAGCAAGAGAAATAAGTCAAGAAAAAGAAATGAAAGCCATCCAAATTGGAAATTAAGTAGTAAAACTTTCATTATTTGCAAATGATATGATCTTATACTTGGAAAATCTTGATAAATCAATAATAAAGCTACTTGAGCTAAGAAAGGAATTCATCAAAGTACTGGGATACAAGATTAATGCACAAAAATCAGTATTGTTCCTATGCAAAAGTAATGATCTTAATTAGGAGAAAATTAAGAAAAAAATTCACAATAGCAACTTAAAGAATCAAGTATCTAAGAATAAACTTAATCAAGGATGTAAAGGACTTGTACATAGTAAACTACAAAACATTTCTAAAAGAAATCAAAAAAGCTCTAAATAGGTGGAAAGACATTCCTTGTTCATGGATAGGAAAGCTAAATATCATTAATATGTCAGTTCTACCCAAATTGATCTACAGTTTCAATGTAATACCAATCAAAATTCAAACAACCTACTTTGAAGAACTGGAAGAGTTAGCTATGAAATTTATTTGGAAGAGAAAGGGACCTCAAGTAGTCAAAAATATCCTAAAAAAAAAGAATGAAGAGGGGGACTTATACTTGCTGACTTGAAAGCTTATTATAAAGGCACAATGGTCAAAATAGCATGATATTGGCACAAATATAGACATATTAATCAATGGAATTAAATTGAGAGTTTGGAAATAGACCCCCAGGTCTATGGTCATTTCATCTTGTCAAGACCCCACATTTGACTAAACTGGAACAGAATTGTCTTTTCTATAAGTGTGGCTAGGAGAACTGGCTATCCATAGACAAAGGAATGAAAGAGGTTCCCTAATTCCACCGTATACAAAAATTAACTCCATGTGGACCTAATTCTTAAATATAAAAGTCAGTTACATAGGGTGGGCCATGGTGGCTCAACAGGCAGAGGTCCTGCCAGCCATGCTGGAGACCCTGGTTCAATTCCCAGTGCCTGTTCATTCAAAAAAAAAAAGTCCCATAAAACTTCTAGAAGAAAATATAGGGATAAATCTTCAATACCTTATAGTTTGAGATAACTTCTTAGGCCTTACAACCAAAGCACAATCTATGAAAGAAAAAATAGATAAATGGGAACTCCTTAGAATCAAATGCTTCTGTGCCTCAAAGGACTTTGTCTAAAAGGTGTAGAGGCAGCTAACTCATGGAAGAAAATATTTGGAAACCATATATATGATAAGTGCTTGATATCCAGTTTATATAAAGATGTCATACAACTCAACAACAAAAAGAATAAACAACCCAATTATAAAATGGGCTAAAGATATGAATAGGAATTTTCTGAACAGAAAATACAGATGGCTCAAAAGCACATGAAGAGATGTTCATTTTCATTAGCTACAAAGGACATGTAGATCAAGACTACAATGAGACACCAATTCATACCTATAAGAATGGCTGCTATTAAACAAACAGAAAACCACAAATGTTGGAAAGGATGTGGAGAAATTGAGACACTTATGCACTGCTGGTGGGAATGTATTAGTACAGCCACTGTGGAAGACAATTTGGCAGTTCCTTAGGAAACTAAAATTGAATTGTCCTATGACCCGACAATAGCACTACTTGGTATATACCCAGAAGACCTGAAAGCAGTGGCACAAACAGACATTTGCACACTGATGTTCATAGCAACACTATTCACAATCACCAAAAGATGGAAACAATCCAAATGCCCATCAACAGATGAGTAGATTAACAAAATGTGCCATATACATTCAATGGAAAATTATGCAGCAGTAAAACGAAATGACATCCTGAAGCACATGACAAGATGGATGAGCCTTGAGGACAAGATGGATGAGCCTTGCTGAGTGAAATAATCCAGACATAAAAGGATAGGTACTGTATGACTCCACTTTTATGACCATGATAAAGGTAAAATCAGAGATAAAAATGAAACTGGTCAGGTCAGAATTACGGTAATTTAGAACACAGGGGTAAGGAAGACATTGTCTTTATTTTAGAACTGCACTCTGAGACCAAAGGAAGAAAAGTTTATTCTGTCTGGAACCTAAATTCTCTGTAACCCATAATCTAACTCAAGGTCTCTGGATAGCTCATTTGAACAATTGAAACACAGGGAGCCCAGAATAAGACTGAGGCCTTAAATCCTGTAGAGCTTAATGTAATGCCTGGATACATCCTAGAATATATTAAGCAAATAGTCAAAAAGTATTGGCAAAGTCCCTTGAGGGATAGGAGAAAAAATATAGAGCTATTAAACTTTACCACCAGGGAAATCCCTGATACTGTACCAAACATTAGGGACACCTAAATCAATAGACAAACCCTTGATTTTGGGGCTTACAGTTGTGAAGCTTATGTATTTAGTGGAGGAGCTTAGCTTACCAATGCAAGCTTAGCTTAGCATGTGTCAGAGTTATTTTTGGAGAACCTCTTTTTTTGCTAAGATATGGTCTCACTCTCTAAGCCAACTCTGCAAGTGAAATCGTTGCCCTCTCCCCTATGTGGGACATGACATCCAGGGTTGAAAGTCTCCCAGGTGGCATGGGAGATGAGTCCCATGGATGAGTCCAACCTTGGCACCATGGGATCAACCTTTTCATCCTGACCAAAAGGGGAAATGAAATGTAAGTAATAAAATACCTGTGGCAGAGAGAGTTCAAATAGAGTTGAGGATACTCCAGAGGTCACACTTCTGCAAGCTCCAGTTAGACCTTGCTACCTATCATAACTTGCTAAGCCCCAATCAATACCATTCCAACAAATCCTAAAAAATATCTAAGGCAATATTTAAGATTCTAGAAAGTTTCCGTGCACTAGGGTAACTTTCCAGAATCCTACAACCTCCAGATGGGTCCCTGGACTGGATAACTCCTAAAACCTAGAGGGTCCAGCCCCTCCAGAGCACCAACTATTTCCATCTCCCTTTCCCACATTATTGAAAGGCCCTTCCAATATGAAAAATTAAGAATAAGCATAGCCCAAATACCCCTAAAAAGTGGGATAGAAAGATCAAAGGTGATGGTGGAGCTATACAGAGAAGGTAGGGTTTAACAAACAAATATGATTGCTGAACCATTAAATTGATATCTCTTTTAGTCTCTAGTATCTTAGAGCAGCTAGAAGTAAAAACCTAAAATTGTGGAATTGTAACCCATACCAAACTTTGAAATCTGCTCTACAACTAATTGTCCTGCAGTGCTTTGAAATTTATTGCTTTTTTGTATATATGTAATTTTTCACAAAAAGTCCATTGTGGTGATAAAAAATACTTATTCCTTCTAGTCTCCTATGTTCTGGAGCAGCTAGAATTAAAAATCTGAGGTGATGGTATGGTAGCCCATTACATATTCTTGGATCTGTCCTGTAATTATTTGTTGAAGAATGCTTTGAAAATTATTGCTTTCTTCTTTCTTTGCTTTGTATATATGCTATAGTATACAATTAAAAATGTTAAAAAATGAGACAAAGGAGGAAGTATGCGTTCATAAAAGGGACAATCCAAAGAAGAATTAACAATCATAAATATTTTTTAACTTAGCCAGAGTTCTCCATAATACATGAGGAAACACTGGAAAAACTGAAGTCAGACACCTCTACAATACTAGTTGGAGACTTCAATACAAAACTGTCATCAGTAGACAGAACATCTATGCAGAGGAACAAATAGAATTAAGATGTTGAATAATATGATAAATGATCTAGACTTAGACCTTTACAGAATATTGTACCCCCAAAACATCAAGATATACATTCTTCTCAAGTGCTCGTAGATCATTCCCTAGGATAGAACATATTTTGGGTTTCAAATTATGTCTCAAAGACTTAAAAATAATTTAGATTATACAAAACCTTTCTCTGATCATGATGGAATAAAGGTGGAAATCAATTACAAGCAGAAGTCTGGAAAATTCACAAATTTGGAAGCTAAATATGACTGGTAAGCAACCAGTGGGTCAAGGAACTAATTATAAGAGAAATCAATAAAATCTGAAGTAAAATGAAAATGATAGCACAACTTATCAAAATCTGTAGCAGCAAAGGCAATTCTGAGGGAGAAACTTATTGCTCTGAAAGCCAGTATTAAAAAAAAAAGAAAGAGCTAAAATCGAGGACTTAACTACACACACGGAAGAACTAGAAAGGAAGAAACAAACTAACCTCGAAGTGAACAGAAGGAAAGAAAATACAAAAATAGAGCAAATATGTATTGAATTGTGAACAAAAACAATAGAGAGAATCAAAAGAGCCACAAAATGTTTCTTTCAGAAAATCAGTAAAATTGATGAACACTTAGCATGACTGTCTAAGAAAAATGAGAGGATGAAACTAAATAAAATCAGAAATGTGAGCGGTGATATTAATACTGACTCTACAGAAATAAAAGTGATTATAAGAGGATGGTATGATCAACTCTATGCCAAAAAGCTAGACAACTTTGATGAAATCAACAACCTTCTAGAAACACACAAACCACAATTACTGATTTGAGAAGAAGTAAAAGACCTTAGCAAACCAATCACAGGTAAATGTATTTAGTTGTTCATCAAAACATTCATCAAAGTCCAGGACAAGATAGCTTCACATGAATTCTACAAAGGATTCCAGGAAGAATTAGTTTGAATTCTGCTCAAAGACTTCCAAAAATATGATGATGAGGGAAATCTACCTAACTAATTCTATGAAGTCAACACCATGAAAATTCCAAATACAGACAAAGATAATAAAAGAAAAGAACATTACAAACCAATCTTTCCAGTGGATATAGATTTAAAAGTTCTCAACAAAATATTTGGAAATCAAATCCAGCAGCAAATTATATATATATGTGACCCTCTTGGTATATGTACTATGACCAAGAGGGTTTTATTCCAAGTAAGCAAGGGTTCCTACACAAGGAAATCAATTAAGGTATCAAATTGAAGGGGAAAAACACGATCATCTTGACTGATACAGAGAAGGTATTTGACAAAATTAAGCATACTTTCATGATAAAAACACTTCAAATGATATGAATAGAAGGGAGTATCCTCAATGTGCTAAAGCGCATATACAAGAAAACCACAGCTAACGTCATACTTGGAGATGAAACACTGAAAGTTTTCCATATAAGACTGGAATAAGACAAGGGTGCTCACTGTTACCACCATATTCAACATTGTGCTAGAAGTTCTAACTAGAAGGGTCCTCTTCATAGGAGAAAGTGAAAGAAGGCATCCAAATTTGAGAGGAAGAAGTAAAACTTTCACTATTTGCAGATGGCATGATTCTATATTTCAAAAGTCCAAAAACAATCTGCAACAAATGTATTAGAGCCAATTAAGGAGTTCAGCAAAGTGATGAGATATAGGATATCTCAATGATTCAATGCAGTCCCAATCAAAGCTCTAGAAGCCTATTTTTTAGAGTTTGAAATGCCAGTTATCAAATTAATTTGGAAGGATTAGGAGGTACTGAATAGTCAGAAACATACTGAAGAAACAATGAAGTTGAAGGACTCACACATCCTTACTCAAAGCATATTACAAAGCTACAGTGGTCAAAAGAGCATAGTACTGGCATAGAGATGGATGTATTGACTGAAGGAATTTAATTGCAAGTTCAGAAATAGACCCTCACATCTATGGCCATTTGTCTTTGACAAGGCCACCAAGTCCACTAAACTGGGACAGAACTATCTTTTCAACAAATGATGGTTGAAAAACCAGATATCCGTTATCTGAATGAATGAAAGAAGACCCAAGAAAAAACAAAACCCCATTTAAAAATGGGGAAAATACTTGAATAGATATTTTTTTTCCAAAAAGGAAACACAAATGCCTAAAAATCACATGAAAAGATGCTCAACATCACGAGCTATTAAGGAAGTTCAAATCAAAACCAAAAAGAGGTATCAGCTCATACCTACTAGAATCACCACTATTAAAGAAAAGAAAACTGCAAATATTGGAGATGATGTGATAAATAGGAACACCCATTGCTCGTGTGAGTGTAGAATGTTGCAACCCACTGTGGAAGACTATTTCGTGGCTCCTTAAGAAGCTAAGTATAGTTTGGCCATATGATCTGGCAATCCTATTGCTAGGTATATACCCAGAGTAACTGAAGGCATGATCACAAACAGACATTTGCACAGCAATGTAAATAGCAGCATTATTCACAATTTTCAAGGGATGGAAGCAACCCAAGTGTCCATCAACCATAGAGTGGATAAACATATGATATATATGTGTGCTGGAATATTATTCAGCTGAAGAAGGAATCTTGATGCATACAACAACATGGATGTACTTTCACATTATGTTGAATCAAATAAGTCAGACAGAAAATAACAAGTACTTTTTTATCTCATTGAAAGGATCTCATTATAATAAGCATACTCATAAATTTAGAATATAGAATATAGGATAAAAGAAGTTGGAATGAGGGTAGGGAATGGAGATCTGATGCTTAATTGGTGCAGAATTTTTGTTACATTGATTGTAAATATTTGGAGTTGGATGGGGTGGTGATAGCATATTATTGTGAATGTAATTAACAGCATTGAGTTGTGTGTGTGGATGTGGTTGAAATGAAGTTTGGAGCTGTGTATGTCAATAGAAGGAAAGCTAGGAGAAAACACAGTGAAACTTGTGGTGGCTGATGACTGTGGTTAATAGTACAAATATAAGAATGTTCTTTCATGAATTAGAACAAATGTACATCACTATCACAAGGTGTCAACAATAGGGTGTTATATGGGAAGGATGCACCTAATTCAAACCATAAATTTTACTTAACAGTAATTTAATATTTTTTAATCAGTTGTAACAAAGGTACCACACCAATGCTAACTGTCAATAATAAGGAGTATAAGGGCTTTGGGCTTTTTCTTTATGGTGTAATGTAAATGTTCTAAAATTGATTGCGGTGATGTGTACACAACACTGTGAATGCACTGTGATCAATGGATGTACACTTTATATGTATAGTAGGTGTGTGAATGTATAAACAATAAAACTCCTTTAAAGAATTAGATAGGGGTCTTGGTTCAATGTCTTGGGTGGAAGCTGTCCACTATCTGTGATCATCTGCTTGTTCTAAAGGTCTAGGGGTAGCTGTCTGCTTCTGAAGAACACCTAGTTTTGTAGTATCCCTGTGAATCCTCAGTTTTATGTCCCCTATTGGATTAAACTTCCAATTGTACAGAACTTTGAATTGCTTTTATTAGTGAAACATGAATCAAATGATCAACTACCTGTAGGTTCACTGCTATATATTTTTTGTTAACAGCACCTAAAATGTACTCTCCAACAAGTTTCAAAAGCAATTTTTCTCTGATGTCTCTTCCAATACATGAAATCTCCTGGCTGAAGGTCATACATAATCTGTTTAGGGAGATGTTGTGGGAACATAGACTTAATCTGTTGGTTAGAGGACTGGGTATAGTACATGAGTCCCTTGAAATATTTTGCCATGTCTTCATATAGTGGAGAGTCTAGTATTGAACCTGAAGTCCCTAAATGCATGGTCCTTCCAGTTACCAATTTACAGGGATAAAACATGTGTCATCCAGGAATTGAACTGTTTGTCCTTAGGGCTGGGCTGTACCTTTCTTTGCATAAGGGAGCACAAGGATTTCTGGAAGTTTTGTTATTTTTTATTTGAATATGTCATTAGTCCTTTCAACCTTTCCAGAAGATTTTGGGTGGTAATGATGGTGTTGCTTTAGAGTCAGGGACAATGCTTTACAGAATTCTTTTAAAATATTTCTCATAAAATGTGTGTCTTCAATACTTGGTGTAACAGTTGTGATGCCCTGAGTTGGAAACACAAAATCAAGCAGTTGCTTAACAACTATAAGGTCTGTATCTTTTCAGCAAGGAAATGTTTCAACCATAAATAATTAAGACCTATTCAAATCCTATGGAAAGTAGTATCTACCTGAAGGTATTCAGAGGTCTCCTGATTTCATGCTTTTGTTCCTGGCCATGTCCCAATTTAGTGTTTTTCTAGGTTTATATTATTGACAGGAGATACATGACCCAAAACTAAATTAAGCTGTCTTTTTAAAGTTTCCCCACCAATGCTGAATTAATACAGTAACCAATTTTCCTATTCCATGCTGAATATATTCATGGAAAAATTTGCTACCATCTGACATTGCCAAGCAGTTCTCCTGAGAGTGCTAGAGATTATCTCAGTAAAAGGTCCAACCAGGATTTTTTCATTCTTCCTTTTCTAAATAAAGGACTAAACATTGATATTTTATAGTGGCCTATTTGAATCCCTCTAGATTTATCCTTTGTGGAGTTTGATAGGATTATACTCCTGGTTAAGATGACTCATTTCTCATACTGTTCATAATGGGAAAAATAAGCCTAACGGAAACTATGGACTATAGTTAACAGTAATATGATTGTAACAAAGGTACCACACCAATGCCAAGCATCGATAATAGGGGGTATAAGCTATATGTATTTTTTCTTTTTGAAACATTGAAAATGTTCTAGAATTTATTGTGGTGATGAAAGCATAACACTATGATTATATTGCGATCCATTAATTGTACAAGTTGGATGAATTGTGTGGTATGTGAGTTAAACTTTTTAAAAAAGTAGGATGGAAAGAACACCAGTAGTCTCTGTGGTTGTTGACAACTTGTCATAAGCCCTAAGAGGTTAGAATCCTCTCAGCTTACTGGTCTCTGAGTTTTTGGTATTCTCTTCCTAGTTGCAACATTCCTCCAGCTCTTCTTTTAACCCATTCATATGATAAGTCCAGTATTAATTACCTTTGTCTCTCATTCCTTTTCTCAGTTACTGCTGTGGTTTCTTGCTCCTTGGAGCATCTTTTTAAAATTTTTATTATCTGATCTTATCAAGGATCTGAAGCCAGGTTTTTCAGGAGCCGGTATACCTTTATGGCATCTTTGTAGTATACTAAAAATTACAATAATATCCTGCAAAATACTTTGAATCCTATATTACCTTTTTTCATCAAAAAAACCTTCACCCACCTTCTTCCTTCACAGTTTGGTGGAAGAGATTTCATGCATCATTTTTTTTGCTCTACCTTGTAAACAACAACACTGCCCTTCTTTTGATCACAGTTTTTGCATCACTTCTCCAGCCAAGATGCTTAAACCAAAAGTCGCATTTTCCCTGAAGAAATTAGATTTTGAATATTTTAAAAGATATTACATAGGGTGGGCCATGGTAGCTCAGAAGGCAGAGTTCTTGCCTGCCATGCCTGAAACACGGGTTTGATTCCCAGTGTCTGCGCATGAAAAAAAGATATTACATAAACTCTAAATTATTATATAAATATTTACTTAATGTGTAGACTTTAAGCAATATAAAGCTATTATGTTTTTATCCTATTTTCTGCTTTGTTTTAAAAAACTTTTATTGTAGTAACCAATATAGAATATAAAATTTCCCTCTTAACCACATGCAAGTGTACAATTTTAGTAGTATTAATTATATTCACAATATCATGCTACCATAACTGATATTCATTAGCCTTCACTTTCCATCACATAAGACAGAAACTATTACTCATTAAGCTGTAATTAGCTCTTGCCACCCTCCAAAACCTGTGTCCCTGGTAAAATATAAACCACCCTCTGTCTAAATGGAGTTTGCATCTTCTATGTATTTTATATAAAAATGATCATACAATATTTGTCTTTTTGGGTCTGGATTATTTCTCTTAACATTGTGTCTTCAAGTTTCATCCACATTGTGGCATACATTTGAACTTCATTCCTTTTTAAAGTTGAAAAATATTCCCTTGTATGTGTATATTACATTGTATTTATATATTTATCTGTTGATAGACAATTGGGTTGCTTCCATCTTTTAGCTATTTTGAAAAATGTGGCTATAAACATTGAGGTACAAATATTTGTTTGATTGCTTCCAAATCTTTTGGGTATACACCAAGAAGTGGGATTGCTGGATCACATGGTAATTTTACTTCCAATTTTTTTTGTGGAAGTGCCAAACTGATTTCAACAGGGGCTACATCATTGTACAGTGCCACCTGCAATATACAAGAGTTCCTGTTTCTCTGCATCCTTTTCAAAATTTATTATTTACTGATTTGTTTTTGCTTAGAAGTAGTTATCTTAGTGGGTTTGAAGTGGTATCTCATTGTGGTTTTGATTTGTATTTCCTGATGACCAAAGATGTTGAGCATATTTTCATGAACTTATTGGCCATTTATATATCTTCTTTGGAGACATGTCTATTCAAGTCTTTTGCCTAGTTTTAAATTGGGTTATTTGACTTGTTCAGTTGTAGTTGCATTTTTTTTTAACATTCTTATCAGATATATGATTCACAGTCATTTCCTCCTATTCTGTAAGTTGTGTTTTCACCTTCCTGATGGTGTCCTTTGATGAACAAGTCTTAGTTTTGACTAAATTCATTTCATCTATTTTTCTTTTCTTT
Source organism: Myrmecophaga tridactyla (assembly GCA_004026745.1). NCBI lineage: Eukaryota > Metazoa > Chordata > Mammalia > Pilosa > Myrmecophagidae > Myrmecophaga > Myrmecophaga tridactyla. The sequence goes on from PVIY010000984.1 coordinate 100,632, forward strand.
TTATTGCTTGTGCTTTTGGTGTCATATTGGTTCATAACCAAATCGTAGTTCATGAAGATGTCACCTTATGTGTTCTTCTAAGATTTTTATGTTTTTAGTACTTATTTTTAGGTCCTTGACCCATTTAGACTTAATTTTTATATATGGTGTATGTAGGTGTCTAACTTCATTCTTTTGCATTTCAATATCCGGTTTTCTCAGCACCATTTGCAGAAGAGCCATTCTTTCCCTAATTCATGTCCTTGGTACTCTTGTCAAAAAACAATTGTCCATAGAGGTGTGGGTTTATTTCTGAACTCTAAATTCTATTCCATAAGTCTGTGTGTCTGTATCTATTATTCCTTGACCCACTGGTTGTTTAAGAGTGTGTTGTTTAGCCTCCATATATTTGTGAATTTTCTGGCCCTCTGCCTGTTATTGATTTCCACCTTCATTCCACTGTGATCCAAGAAAGTGTTTTTATAATTTCAGTCTTTATACATTTATTGAGATTTGCTTTGTGACTCAGGTGATGCCTTTAATAGCACATACAAGAGTGAATAAAATCAGATTGTCCTTGAAATTATCAGCTTTTGTTTTCTTACTCATAATTTTGAGGTTTATATGTTCAAAATTAATACAAATGTAGGATCTGTGAGTTATATAAAAATGTAGCAATCTGATTCATGACCACCCTGACTGCATTATCCCTGAGCTGTTCTCAGTCAAATCTACACCCTATCCACCTGTGAGGTTGTGAGGGTTCTCATCTGGGATGTTATTTACTGACCTCTTCAGGATTCAGGCCTGGATCCCCACAATATAACAGCCTCTGCTGGAATTATTGAAGATGTTCAAAGGGAGCAAAGCCATATTAAACCCAGACATCGTTCTCCACTTTCTCAAATAAGGGCTTTCATACTGGCAGGGCTAATGCTTGGAATTGCTTTTCCATTACAGATGATGGCAGATATATAAATGTATTTGTTGATGAAATGGTCATTTTATCATTACAGAAGAAAATACAAAGGTAATAAATAAGACCAGATCATTTTTGTGGTTACAGGCCAAAAGTGTACACAAGAAGTCAAAATCTGGGCAAAACTCAGGCAGAATTTCGGAATTTTCATAATTCTGCATTGCTATATGTAAAAGAGTTTGCTATTAAGTGTCATCTGTTAAAGCAATGAAAATCTACCCTTTAGCTTTATCTGGTAGTCCAACTTGAGAACCAAGCAAGTACCTGATTTTAAATTCTAGATTTTTTTTGTTTTTTAAAGTATGTGTTAATTGATTTGCACAAAAGAATATATGTGACACAAATTTTAAAGCCTGATAATTATACAATCACCAGAAAGCCAATCAAGCAACTAGAACTTTTTTATTTTTGCATGGACAGGTACTGGGAAACAAAAAACATCTTTAATAATATTGATATATCTTATATATTCTGAATATTTATATATTCTTGATATTAATCACTTATATGATTGTAATTTCCAAATGTTTTTCCCATTGTTTAGGTAGTCCTTTTACTTGCATCCTGAAGACCTTTGAGGACCTACAATTTCCAATTTTGACAAGGTCCCATTTATCTATTTTCTCTTTTGTTCCTTGTGCTTTGGGTGTAAAATCTAAGAAAATATTACATGGCACAAGGCCCTGAAGACACTTCCTCAAGTATTCTTTTAAAAGTTTGACAGTTCTACCTCTCATATTAATGTCTTTGATCCATTTTGAGTTGATATTTGTATATTGTATAAAGTAAGAGTCCTCCTTCTTTTTGCAAATGGAAATCCAGTTTTCCTAGCACAATTTGTAATAGACTGTTTCCCAATTGAGTGGTCTTTGCCAACTTGTAAAAAATCAGTTGACCATAGTGGGAGGGTTGATTTATGAGCTCTCAATTCTGCTCCTTTTGTCTATATATCTGTTGTGTGTCAGTACCATGTTGTTTAGATTATTGTGGTTTTTTTGTAATAAATTTCAAGATCAGGAAGTGTGGGTTCTTCCACTTCGTTTTTGTTCAAGATGGCATTAGCTATTTGGGACCCCTTACACTTCCATATAAATTAGATAACCTTCCATTTCTGAAAATGTTATTGCAACTTTTATTGGGATTGCATTGAATCTATATGTTGTTTTGGGTAATATTGACATCTTACTGATATTTAGTCTTCCAAAACATGAACATGGAGCATCATTCCATGTTTCAGGGTTTACTTGATATCTTTTAGCAATATTTTGTAGCTATCTGTGTACATGTCCTTTATATCCTTGCTAAGATATATTCCTAGATATTTGATTATTTTAGTTGCTATTCTGAATGGAATATTTTTCTTGATTTCTTCTTCTGATTGTTCATTGTTTGTGTTTGGTAACACTACTGACTTTGGGGTGTTGATCTTGCACCCCACCACATTGCTGAATTCATTTACTAGTCCTAGGAACTCTGGTTGTGGATTTTTCATGATCTTCTGTATATATGATCTTATCTTCTGCAAATAGAAAAATTCTTAGCTCTTCCTTTCCAATTTGGATGACTTTTATTTATTTTTCTTGCCTAATTGGTTTGACCAGTAAAATGTTGAATAGCCATGGTGACAGTGGTCATCATTGTTTTGTTCCTAATTGCAGAGGGAAAGCTTTCAGTCCCTGACCATTAAGTAGGATGCTAGCTGTGGTCTTTTGACAGAAGTCCTTTATCATTTTGAGGATGATTCCCGCTATTCTTAATGTTCTAAGTGTTTTTATCAAGAAAGGGTATTGTACTTTATTAAATTCCTTTTGTGCATCAATTTAGATGATCATGTATTTTCTTTGCTCATTCTGTTAATGTATTGCTTTTAATGGATTTTCTATTCTTCTTCAGTAAATGTAGGTAGTTTGTGTGCTTCAATGAATTTGTCCATTTCATCTAGGTTATCTAATTTATTATTATATGATTTTAAATAGCATCCTCATGTAATCCCTTTGATTATAGCAGGCTTTATGTCCTCCTTTTCATTTCTGATTTTCCTTATTTTTATTCTTTCTCTATTTTTCTTCACTAGTCTAGTTAAAGTTTGCCAGTTTTATTGATCTTTTCATAGAACCAATGTTGATTTTGTTGATTCTCTTTTGTTGTTGTGTTTTATATACTTGTAAAAATATTCTCCACTTAAATCTCTAGTATTTCTTTCCTTCTGTTATCTCTGTGCTTTATTTGCTCTTTGTTTACTGAGACTTCTAATTTTGAAATTAGGCCTCTGATAGAAATCTTTCTTCTTGTTTAAGGTAATTATTTAGAGCTATAAATATCTGTTTCAGCACTGCCTTTGCTGAACTTCATAAGTTTTATGCTGTAGTTTCATTTTCCTCAAGATATTTTATAATTTTGCCTTTGATTTCCTCTTTTACCTATTGGCCGTTTATAGGTATTATGTCTAATTTCCACATTTTCCATTTCTTCCTCTCTTTTTCTATATCTCACTTCATTTAACTGTGGTTGGAGAAGATGCATTGTATTATTTCAATACTTTTAAAATTTATTCAGACTTGTTTTGTGATCCAACATATGTTGTATCCTTGAGAATACTCCATGTGCAGTAGGAGGTATGTATATTCTGCTTTTGTTGGGTGCTGTTTTATTGTATATATATATTTTATTATATGTATATATATATATGTTAGATCTAGTTGGTTTAGTGCATCATTTAAGGTCTCTTCTTCCTCATTGATCTTATGACTAGATGTTCTATCCATTACTGAGAATGGTATGTTCAAATCACCTCCTCTTCTTATAGAACCATCAATTTCTTCCTTCATATCTGTTAGTATTTGCATCATATATTTTAGAGCTCTGCTATTGGTTCATCTATACTTAATATGGTTACATCTTCCTGTTGGAGTTCCCCTGTATCAGTATATAATGACCACACTCGTCCTTTGTAACTATTTTGGACTTAAAGTCTATTTTATCCAATATTGGTATAACCACCCCAGCTCTCTTTTCATTACTACTAGCATGGCATATATTTTTCCATCCTTTCATCCTCTCCTTACTTGTATTTTTTACTTTATGGGGATTCTCTTGCAGACTGCATGTAATGGCATTATGGGATTTTTTTAATCCATTCTACCAATCTCTGACTTTTGACTTGGTAAATTTAATCCATTTGCATTTAAATTCACTATTAATAATACAGGACATTCATCTGTCATTTTGCTATTTACATATTTAGCCTTTGTAAGCCTTATACATTGTGCATCCCTCACTTCTATTAATGCATATATTTATATATTTTTTGTGTTGTCACATATTGAGTGTCTCTTTACATGTACAGATATATGTTTCATTTATATTCCTTGTGATTACCATAAGGTTAAAATTCACCATCCTAAATATATAACAATCATATTTGGTTTGATATCAACTTGATTTGAATAGCACTCATATTTAATTTTATTATACCCCACTGACCTCCACCTTTCTTTTGTACTTATTACCATTTGTTTCTTTGTACATTCTGTGTCAATAACCATAGTTTTATCATTACTTTTTATACATACGCATTTTAACACCTATAGGAAACAAGAAGTGGAATTGTATACAAAACTGTATACTACAATAATACTGGCATTTATAATTACCTTGACCCTGGGTCTTCATTTCTTTATGATTATTTGAAACACTGGTGCCCTTTTGTTTCAATCTTAAGAACTTCCTTTAGCATTGATTATAGGGCAGGTCTGGTGGTAAGACCTGAGAATGGCTTAATATCCCCCTCATTTTTCAAACAGAGTCTCATTGGATATAAGATGTTGACTGGCAGTTGTTTTCCTTCAGCAGTTTAAGTGTTTCAACCCACTACTTTCTTGTCTCCATGGTTTCTAATGAGAAATCAGCACTCAATCTGATTGCTTTTCTCCTGCAGCTGTCAGAAAATACTCCTTGTTATTTGTATTTGGTAGCATAATCAATGCATGGTGGCATGTATTTTTCTTCATGTTTATCCTGTTTAGTGTTCTCTGACTTTGGATGTACATACTCCCAACTTTTACTAAGTCTGGAGGCACTCTGCCATTATTTTTTTGACTTTTCATTCTGTCTTTTCTCTCTCTCTTCTCCTTCTGGGTCTCCAGTAATGCATATATTGATGGGTTTGATGGCGTTCCATAGCTCTCTTATACTGTTTTCACTTTTACTATTTTTTTACTATCTGCTTCTCAGCCAGACGCATTTCAAATCTTCAAGTTCATGATTTCTTTCTTCTGCCAGCTCCAATCTTCTGGGCAATTTTCATTTCAATCATCATGGTCTTCAAATCTGGTAGTTCTGTTTGGTTCATTTTAAAAGTTTCTGTCTCTTTATTTAGGCTCTCATATGGTTCATTCATTGTTTTCCTGATATCCTTTTGTTCCTTCTCTGTACTTTCCTTCATCTCCTTAAGCATCTGTAAAATAACTTTTAAGGATTTTGTTTGCTATATCCACATTCTTGTTTTCATTGGTGTTTTCTCTATTTTATCCTTTTCCCTTAGATTGATCATAATTTCCTGTATCTTTGCTCTATTGTGTTGCATGCTGTAAATTTTAATATTTTTAAATGTGAACTCTGGTATTTATTTCCTGGGATGTCTGTTTCTTAATTTTGAAACCCGCTGTTGGTAAATCAGAGATCTTCTTAATCTTCAACCCTTTTAACAGAAAGGTCTTCCTAACGCAAGTGCAGTTTGCAGGGTTTTCCCTATGTCAGCAACTGTGTCTTGTCCTGGGCTTTTGTTTTTTAATTGTTTGGAGTTCCCCTGTTCACAGGAGTTTTGATTGTCCCCTCTGCTTCCCAGGAAACATACCTCTCTCTCTTGTTTTTTGATGCCAACACAACTTTGTCCCAAACTGTCCACCTCTGTAGTATTCTTTTTTATTTTTTTAATTTTTATTAATAAAACCAATCAACACACAATGTGAACATTCTTTTTTATCACATAGTTGTATATTCATCATCATGATCATTACTCAGAACATTTGCATCAATTCAGAAGAAGAAATAAAAAGAAAACAGAAAAAAATTCATACTTACCATACCCCTTACCCCTCCCTTTCATTGATCACTAGCATTTCAATCTACTAAATTTATTTCAACATTTGTTCTGTCTATTATTTATTTGTTTATAATCCATATGTTTTACTCATCTGTCCATAAAGTAGATAAAAGAAGCATCAGGCCCAAGGTTTTCACAATCACACAGTCACATTGTGAAAGCTATATCATTATACAATCATCTTCAAGAAACATGGTTACTGGAACACAGCTCTATATTTTCAGGGAGTTCTCTCCAGCCTCTCTATTATGCCTTAACTAAAAAAGTGATATCTATTTAATGCATAAGAATAACCTCCAGGATAATCTCTCAACTCTGTTTGGAATCTCTGAGCCATTGACGCTTAACTTTGTTTCATGTCTCTCTTCCCCCTTTTGGTTGAGAAGATCTTCTCAATCCCTTGGTGCTGCTGGATTCTGGGATTTCTGTCCCATGTTGCCAGGAATGTCCACACCCCTGGGAGTCATGTTCCACATAGACAGGGGGAGGGCACTGAGTTTGCTTGTCATGTTGGCTGAGAGAGAGAGAGAGGCCACATCTGAGCAACAAAAGAGGTTCTCTTGGGGGTGACTCTTAGGCCTAATTTTAAGAAGGCTTAGCCTATCCTTTGTGGGGTTAAGTTTCATATGAACAAACCCCAAGATTGGGGGCTCAGCCTATTGCTTTGGTTGTCCCCACTGCTTGTGAGGACATCAAGAATTCTCCATTTGGAGATGTTGAACTTTCCCTTTTTATTTTTATTGACATATATTATATATTCACATTGCTGCCTCTGCCTAGAGGACAAATTCAGGTAGAACTCAGAGAGGACTTTCCCAACTCAATCTTTCCCAGCCAAAACAGGACCAGGAAGCCACAAAAGTGTTGCAAACCATCTCCAAAGTGCCCTTGGAAAAAATCATCTAAAAGCTTCTATGATGGCTCCTCAAAGCTGAACTTTCCTTTCTGCCCAAAAATCTTTACCTAAATGTCCCTCGAAATCTGGTTTCCTTAAATCTCTGCACCCTGCCCCTTCTAGGATGGAATGAAACAGTGGCTGCCACTGCCTTTTTCTAGGACAGGTTGAAGCAATATCTGCCAGAGCCAGCTGGCATCAATCTAAATTTGTTAATCGAAAACTGTTACCAGCAAAAGGTAACACCAACATCTGTTCTTAGGAAGAGGATTCTTATGTCCCTTTCACCAGCAGCTTTCCAGGGACTGGACCCCAGGGTGGCCTGCCATTTGTGTTTGATGAATAGGCACTAGTAGCTGTCACATGGAGAGAGAACAATTTACAGTTATTTACCATACTTTATCTGCCTTTCTCTCCCACTGCTGTAAATGGTTCTTCTAACCAGTGTAATTACAAAATAGTTTTCTTTAGAGAATTTCTGAAGAAATTGGTGAGAGTACTGAATGCTGGTGCTCCCTACCCTGTAATTTTCCTTGGAAATCCTTCCTGATGTGCTTGCATTTATAACTAATAGTTTTTTTAGAAGTTTTAGATTTGTAGAAAAATTGAGCAAATTGTTTAGAGAATCCAGTGTATTCCCCGTATACAAAGTTTCCCCTATTATTAACCTCTTTTATTAGTATGCACATTTATTCCAATTTATGAATAATTGTCTATGTATTCTTATTATCTAAAATCCATAGTTTACAGTAAGGTTCACTCTTTGTATTGCATAATTCCATTAGTTTGAAAAATGCTTAAAATGTACAACATTCACATTTGAAATGGTGGAATTTTTTTTACTGAATGGCAGTGATGGTAGCACATTATATACATAATGAACATCACTGAAATATGTATCTGAATGTGGTTAAAAGGTGAAATAAGTTTTATATATAGTAATAGCATAAATTTGTTTTAAATCCATGGAACTGCACTAGACACACAGTGAGCCTTGAAATAAACCAGGTATTATAGTTAATATTACAATTATAAGCATGTGCTCTCATCTGCTGTAACAAATATTCCATACCAATTCAGTGTGCCAATAATAGGGTGAACTATGAGAATCTGGTTTTATATATTAATGTTCTGTATAACCCAATTTCTCTAATAAAATATCTTTTGACTTAATCTATTTTGCCCAATATTTGTATGTAAACCACAGCTCTTTTTATTTTTTGCTACTATTCCCACGGAAAATTTTTTTCAAACCTTCACGTTCAACCTATTTGTGTCTTTGTGTCCAAGTTGAGTGTCTTGTAAATACTATATAGTTGTGTCATACTTTTTTATCCTTTCTGCTTACCCATATCTCTTGATTGGGGAATTCAATACATTACATTCAATGTTATTACTGTAAAGGCAATACTTATTTCAGCCCTCTTATCCTTTGGATTTTATATGTCATATTTTTGTCTCTCTTTTCCTTTGTATCCACCTCCTTTACATTATTGAACTCTCATGATATATCTGACTGATCCCTTTTTCATTTCTACTTCTGTATATTTTAAAAATACTTTCTTTGTGGTTACCCCAGGGTTCACATTATACAAACTATATCTATAACCTACTAATTTGAAAAGATATCAACTTCACTTCAGTAGTATATACATACTTTGTTCTCATATCCTTCTGTTTCTCCTCTTTATGTTGTTTTTGTCTGACTTTAACACTTTGTATTTTGAATGTCCATCATCAGGAAATATGCCTTTTCTTGTTCAACTGTATTGTAATTCTTATACTGAAACTGTATGTGTGAGGTGATAACAGTTCCTACCAGCATTTATGTCACAGTTTCTCTACCCCTGCTTGGGGCCCATTTGTATACAACATTCCCCTATGGCTTATGTCCCACTGAAGGTCTCTTTGGACTTGGGTCCTGTGCCTCAATATGTGTGGGGTTCTATCACTGCCAGTGGGAGGTGGGGATTTCCAGGTCATTTCCTCTATGCAACCCCTAAGATGTACAAGACTGAGTGAGAGAGGGAGGGTGAATCAGTAATTTCTGGACAAAAATTTCCTAATGGATATTTTCCTTTTTCTTTGATTCAGCTTTTGTGGAATATTTCTCCATTCTCTACTGTCCTCCAGAGTTCTAAGCATGTGAGAGTTGTACTTTTATTCACTGAATCTGTGGGGAAATTATTTCAGGGGATAGCTTACATTACCATGTTGATGGCATCACCAAAGACTTGCCTATTATTTGACCTTGGTTCCTGGGGAAACACCTTTGGAATTTTTAGAATTTCCTGCTATAGGGGTGCATTTTTCTTCATGTTGGGCCAGGACCACACCTGATAGTTTATATGCTAACAAGATTGCAGTAAAAAGATCATCCAAGTGTTTAGGGTATTGGGTGATGTTATATTAGCCCCATATCCCTGACATCTGGTGGGGAGGGGAGGCTAAAGATTGTGTTCAATCACCTGGACATTGATTCTATCACTCATGTTTATGAAATGATATGTCCACATAATATCAAGACACTTGAAGACACAAAGAGCTTCCATGATTGAAAAAATATACTTTTGTGCTGAAAAAACGGCACCCTCTGAGTCCACATTTTGAGGCCACAGAAGCTCATGCCTGAGATCCTCCCAGACCTTGCCTTATATTTCTCTTCTATTACTTCTTATTTTTGTATTATTACTATAATAAAACTATAATCATGAGTTCTGTAAGTCATTATAGTGAATTATGGAACCTGAGGGTATGGTGGGAACCCTAAATTTGTAGCTACTTGGTTAGAAGTATAGGTAGCCTGGGCCCTCATTTACACTTGGTGCCTGAAAAAACACTTGTAGAGGATTGCCTTTAGCCTGTGGAGTCTGGTCTAACTCTGGATATTTAGAATCAGAACTTAATTAACTGTGTAATTTGGTTGTTATTATCAGTTGCTGATTGAAGTTTTTGATAGCAATATACTTGGCATTAGAAGTTGTGAAAATTGTTGACATTTTTTGATACACTGTTGAGTTCACCAGTTATAAAAAATAACTATTTTTAATGACAGATACTAATAAAAAGAAAATGATTGTGGGGCATACAGGAATTCTTTGTATGTCTTCATAATAATTCTGTGAACATAACACTATGCTAAAATTTAAAAATATATTTAAATATAAAAAATAGAGTTGCCCACCTCTGTGTTCTCTGTATTCCACAGGCTATTACATGGATATGATAGTGACCTGACTGCCACATCCAGAAATGACAATAATGATGGCAGAGCTGGAAGACCAACAGATGCCAGATCTTGAATATTCTTGTGGAGCACCAACACTTGATAGCATTAATAGATATACACTTTTGTCAGCCTGATGGTTTAAAACTATATCTAACTTTCATCTTCATATTAATTACTGGTAATATTGCTCATTTTTCACATATTCTGTGGTCATTTATATGTCCTGTCTGTAAATTACTTCTCCATATCCTTTCCCACTATCTTCTCTCAGGATGATTGATTGTCTTTTACTTACTGCTTTACATCTTTGAGAGTCGACTTTTCTTATATAGTTTCCACATATTTTCTTCTGATTTACCTGTTTTTTAAATTTTCATCATTTCTTTTATTGTGTACAAACAGATCTATATGGGAAAAGAGGATTCCAATACCATGGGATATAGGAGAGAAGTAAGAATTATTTGAGCCATTTAGTGAAACATTTATATGCTAATTGAAACATCTATGTTCTAATTGAATCAAAATAGCAGAGGTAAGGTCTGGAACTTTTGTGTAAGCTCCAGAGATAATTCTGATATAGCCAGAACTGAGAACCTCTGATTCAGTGCCTCTACAATTTTAATTTGCTCTGCTCATGACTATTTTCATGGATTCTTAAATTTGTGTTGATCAGATGCCAACAGATCTGAAGGAAAGTCAACCTCGTCAGTATCAGTGACATTCATTTGCCTTAGGATTACTCAGTTGTTCAAGAAGAAAAAGAGAATGAAAATAACTGATACCAAAGTCTGTAGATTATTTTCCACTCTCAAGAAGTATCCTAGAAGAGGCATACAGGTAGTTACATAATTATTTTATCATGAAAAGTTACCTCATGCACTTTTCTAATAATATATGAAAAACAACATAAAGGGGATGTGACATAGAAAGTTATAAAAAGCCAAAACCATCATCCGGTTATCAATTGCTTCAGTATGACCTGACTTTGCTGTCTGTAGAATAGCAAAATTGTTTTAATTTATTAACTTAATTAAATTTGAAATTTTTATACTGCTATTTGTTTTCTCAACCATAGAGCTATTGATTACAGTCAACTTTCATTGGAGATGCAATAAAACAAATATGTAGAGAAATACATCTGGAAAAAAAGCAAAACTCTTTTACAGCAGTGTAACTCTGCCAAAGACCTGCATTTTGTGAGTCTATGGACTTCATACTAAATAATGCAATTTTTCTGAGTTAATTTCACTTATATCTGGTAACTTTTGTACAGACTGAACCATAAACTTGAGATTTTTCATTTAATTGCCATAGAAATTTGATAATTTCACCCTAAAAGAGGGTTGATAAAAACTCAGGAAGGGCTCAGATTACAGAAAACTGGAAAAAATTAATCTTGATTAAAGCACTTCCCCAATGAAAATAAGACCTCATGAACTTTGTGAAGACTGATTACAGGAGGTTGTTCTTTGGGGAATATATAATTGTACTTATTCTAGAATATTCCAGGATTAGTGAAGTAAAACAGTGGAAATATTTTAAAAAGATCTTTAATGGTATAACTTAGTGGAATGTTAGCAGCAACTTAATTGAGTTTCTCTTTAAAATGAAGTGCCAAAATATGCAAGCTATTTTCCAAAACCATGATGGTTATTAGGAATTTCTGTCAGATGTCATCACCAGTAAAGCCTTCTATTTGAAAACAAATGAAACTGAAGGATGACAGGAGAATTATTGTTCACTTTGAAAATCACATGACAGACACTAATCATTAGGAATCTGCCAGATTTCTTGCTTCAGTTAACGATTTTAAACATAAGAATTGGGGGGAACTTGAAATTATTAGATTACTTGCAGTTTCTGTTTCTTTCATGACTATTAATTTTTACTACCTGAATCAGTAAATTTAACTCATTTTGTCCTGCTGTATTCATCCAGTATTATGCACTTGTGGCTTTCCAAGTGACATGCAAAGTTATAATTTATTGCAGTTCTTACTTAGGTCTCTATCCTGAAATTGTCTGAATTAATTTCATTTGATTAGCTATGTCTCCTTTTTTTATCAATAGGGTAATGCAAATCCAGAAAATAAACAACCATAATGTCAGGAGTCATTTAAATGATTACTGTATGGTTTAAATCTGTATTCATATTGCATTCTTTAATTTCATGACTGCTAAGAAAGGTTAAAGTCATGACTGCTAGGAAAACTTTCTATTTCTGTACCGATTAAATGATTTTTCACCATGTTTTTTCCAGAAAATTGGAACCTCCATATCGCTTTCATCAAGTTTATTTAATGAATGTAAATGTTAACTTCTTACATGTTAAAATTACTGTATTCAGAGTATGAGCATTACTATGCAGTAAGAATATATTATAATTGTTATGGTCTCCAGATCCTCAATCAGTTGAAAGTATTATTATATTAATCCATTTTTGATGGGCAAGGCAGGGGTAAGAACAGTAATAAAATGCAGATGTTTTATATTGTCAGTTTCTATAAAGGATTTGAAAGATGTTTGGAAAGTTATTTTGAAATGCTCAACTAATAGTGTACAGAGCACTAATAGAGGTAACTGCCCAATTATCTATTTGAACTAAGCATAATTCTATCAGAATAGAGACTTTGAGAAAGCTGGAGGAATGTTTTTTTTCTCCCATGTGACATGGGAAAGCATGTACTTCCCAGAGACATCAAAAAGAACTCTTAAATTCATGGGCCCTCAAATGTGAAAGGGACCCTAGAAGTAGAATTCAGCTTCTTATTAGTTTTATGATGTCCCTGGTGGCTTGAAACTCTATATACAACATTTAAGCATGTTTTTAAAGTTAATTCATTCCTGTGGGTATAAACTTATTATAAGTAGGAGGTATTGCTGAGGTTACTTCAATTAAGGCATGGCCCAGTGTGGGTCTTAATCCTCTTACTGGAGTCCTCTATAAGAGTGAAATTCATACAAAGGGACTTAAATTCATGTAAGAAAGAATCTGAAACAATGAGCCCCAAAAGAGAAAAGACAGACCAGCAGACACTGCCATATGTATTGCCATGTGGCAGAGGATCCAAAGTTAGCTGGCAGCTGGTCTTCAGGAAGAAAACATTGCCTTGATGATGCCTTGATTTGGACATTCCCGCAGCCTCAACCTGTAAACTAATACATTCCTATTGTTAAAAAAAATCATGGTATTTATCTAGGATAAACAGATTTGGGTGCAAGGGATTGGCGTGCTGCTAACACAAATACAAAAATGTGGGAATAGGTTTGGAATTGGGCAATGAGTAGGAGCTGGAAGAATTATGAAGTGCTCAATAGAAAAGGCCTAGATTGCTTTGAAGAGACAGTTGATAGAAATATGGATGCTAAAGGTGCTTTGATGCAGACTTAGACAGAAGTGATAAATATGCCAATCAAACAACAGAAAAGGTGACCCTTATTTTAAAGTGGCAGAGAACTTGCTGGAATTGTGTTCTGATGTCAGTGAAAGGCAGAACTTGAAAATGACAAGCTTGAATATTAGTAAGATTTAAGTGTGGAAAGTACAGCCTGGGTTCTTCTTGAAGCTTATAGTAAATTGTGAGAGGAAAAGGAAAAGGTAGCAACTGTACTCCTGGGCACAAAGAAACTAGAAATTGATGGCTTGGGAAAGTCTGAGCTTCTGGAAAGTGAGTCTCCAGAGAATAGTGCTCTATGTGAGGATTTAACTGACCATGGATCCAGTCAGTCATTTTAGCGCAACTTAGGATCAGAGATAGAGTTATCCAGGAAGCATCTGCAGAAAGTTCTTTTGTCTGATGGTTTTACCCCTGTGTACTACATACAAAACCAAAAAGTTATTTTGTGAGATCTGGATGAATGGAACCGCTTCCTGATTAGACCAAAAGGGACAGAAAAGGGGTAGATTGAAGGAAAAATAAGTTTGATGGCAGGACCATGGGAGTTGAGAGGTGGACCAAAGAAATATTCTTGGTCCAAGAAAGGAGGCCCACCCATGTTTGTGAAAAGGGGAGTATGCCCTGGCACTTGGAGAAGGCAGACCTTAAGCCCCATTTTTCAGGCAGAGTGCTACCACTCCAGTTTTCAGAGAAGGTGAAGCATAATCCCTGGAGATGGTAGAGAGTCTGATCACCACCTTAGTTTCTTAGGTGGAGTCCCTTCCCTAGTGATTTCTGAGAGTCTAGCCATCACCCCATTGCTCTTAGATGTTGGAGCCTTCATCTCAGGATTCAGGGAGAGCATTGCTACTGTCCAAGCACTTGGAAATGGTGAGGCTATGGCTTCATCAGGCCTGGAGGAGAAGACATCAATATATAGATGGCTCTTCCAACTTAAAATCTAATGGAAAATGTGTAGGAGCCAGGGTTAATGGAAAACCTGTGGAATTTATTGGGAGCAACTGGCTTTGGAGTGGCATCAGCAATAAACTGTGGAGACTGCTATCTGCTTAATTGGAGGACAGTCTGAGAGGGAGAGAATGTTTGTTTTTTCTTAAGCCCCAAGGTCTTGCTAGCTATCTCTTGTATGTAGGGAGTAATATACTGAGAAGTAAGCACTCTGTTTTATCACAAAATATATGCATGCCTTTAGTCATGTAAACCCTGCAGTATATAAGCAGGAACGAGTTAAGAATAAAGTTGTCTGTTGTCTGTTATGGCTAAGCTTCAGACCCCCTGAACCTCTGTCTCTTTTTTTCTTTCTGGCTTTCTTTCTTTCATTCTCATCATTCCTTAATATCGTTCGAGCTCCGTTTCATAGGAAGAAACAAAAATTCACTGCAGGTTTCAATATTGTTTGGGATCCATGAACCTTGTTTTCCTTCCAATTTCTCCCTACAGGAATGATAATGTTCATCCTATGCTTTTCCCTCTTTTGTGTATTGGATGTATGTAACTTGTTCTCTAGGTCTCAAGGGTCCACAGATAGAGAGGTATTGTGCTGCTAGACAGATGACATTTATAACACGTATTGATGAAGTTTTGCAATTAGCATTGGTACTGAAATAACTTAAGACTTTTGGGATATTGTGATGGAACAAATGTATTTTGTATTTGGAAAGAAATGTCTTTTGGGGATCCAGAGAGTGGTGTGTGGTGTTTTGAAATTACAATATACCCCAGAAGAGCATATTCTTAAAGTTAATCAATTCTTGTGGGTTAATAAACACTTGTAAGTAGGAACATTTTTTAGATGACTTTTTTTTATTCAACTGGCAACAGTGAAAAACAAACAAACCTGATATTAGCAAAGTTGCAGGGAATGGGTATGGATTTACAATGCTGTTGGAAGCACAAATTAATGCAAACTTTCTGAAGGGGAATTTATAAATGTGTATATGAATATTCACACTCTTTGTGACCCAGGAATTCCTCTAGAAATTTATGCTAAGGGAATAACAAATTACGAGCATAAAGACTTGTGTGAAGAATGCTCACTGAAGCATTATTTACCATGGCGAAAATTTGAAATATACATTAAACATAGAATACAGGGGGACTGGTTAAATAGATTATGTATATACAGGCATTCAGGATCATCTTTTTTTCAATCTATTAAATTTATTTTAACATTTGTTCCCCCTATTATTTATTTATGTTTAATCCAGATGTTTTATTCACTTGTCCATAAGGTAGATAAAAGAAGCATCAGACACAAGGTTTTCACAATCATGCAGTCACGTTGTGAAAGCTATATCATTACACAATCAACTTCAAGAAACATGACAAGTGGAACACAGCTCTATATATTCACACAGTTCCTTCCAGCCTCTCTGTTATGCTTTAACTAAAAGAGGTAATATCTATTTAATGCATAAAAATAACCTCCAGGATAACCTCTCAACTCTGTTTGGAATCTCTCAGCCATTGGCACTATTTTTTCTTATTTCTCTCTTCCCTCTTTTGGTCGAGAAGGTTTTCTCAATCCCTTGGTGCTGAGTCCCAGCTCATTCTAGGATGTCTGTCCCACATTGCCAGAAACATCCACACCCCTAGGAGTCATGTCCCATGCAGAGATGGGGACAGCAGTGAGTTTGCTTTTTGTGTTGACTGAGAGAGAGAGAGGCCACATCTGAGCAACAGAAGAGGTTCCCTTGGGGGTGACTCTTATGGCTAATTTTAAGTAAGCTTAGCCTATCCTTTGTGGGGTTAAGTTTCATATGAACAACCCCCAAGATTGGGGGCTCAGTCTATTGCTTTGGTTGTTCCCACTGCTTGTGAGAATATCAAGAATTCTCCACTTGGGGAAGTTGAATTTTCCCCCTTTCTCACCATTCCCCCAAGGGGACTTTGCAAATACATTTTTATTCACTGTACAAATCCTTTTGAGATTTATCAAGGCATCACTCTGGACAAACCTGCAAAATCTCATGCCCTACTTAAGGTTCCATGTATTTATGGTGTTCAATTAAACTGTCCACATAAGTTATATTAGGAAATCTACTAGTAAAAATATAAATTTTATATCAAATAAATATTTTTTGCTTTAGTCTCACACATAAGTTAAAGTTTTAAAATATGAATGACCAGATATGTTCAAAACCCTGCATTATTGACATTCCTTTGTTCTTCCTCATGCAAAATATTTTAAAATTTGTACATTTAGTCACTATCATTATACACTCTAGGTATTCCTAGATTATACCATCTCTGTCTTTGTCATATATCTTTCCTTCTGATTTCATTTGTGCCCCCAGGCCTCATCCCTCTATTATTCTTACAATTCAGCTTCATTCAGTATTCTAACATTATTGTATTACAGTTAGGTAATATTCTACTATCTATTTCTGAATTTCTACAATCAGTCACAATGCACAATCTGTATCCCTTCATTTCCAATGACCCAAAATCTACCCTATTTCCATCTCCTACTGACATCTGTTATCCGAATTCATTCATTAATGTTAGCTCATATCAGTGAGACCATACCATCTTCGTCCTTTTGTTTCTGGTGAATCTCACTCAGCATAATGTCCTTAAGGTCCATCCATGTTGTTACATACTTCATAACTTTATTCTGTCTTACACTGCACTATATTCCATTGTATGTATATACCACAGTTTGTTTAGCGACTCATCTGTTGATGGACATTGGGGCTGTTTCCATCTCTTGGCAATTATAAATAATGCTGTTATAAACATTGGTGTGCAAATGTCCATTTGTGTCTTTGCCCTCATGTCCTCTGAATAGATACCTAGGAATCGTATTGCCCGGTTATATGGCAATTCTATACTTAGCTTCCTGAGGAACCACCAAACTGCCTTCCACAGAGATTGTACCATTTGACATTCCCACCAACAGTAGATAAGTGTGCCTCTTTCTCCATAACCTCTCCAGCACTTGTTGTTTCCTGTTTTATTGATAATGACCATTTTGGTGGGTGTCAGACGATACCTCATTGTGGTTTTGATTTGCATTTCCCTAATAGCCAGGGAAGTTGAGCATCTTTTCATGTGCCTTTTGGTCATTTGTATTTCCTCTTCTGAGAATTGTCTGTTCAAGTCTTTTGCCCATTTTGTCATTGGGTTGTCTGTCTTTTTGTTGTTGAGTTGAACAATCTCTTTATATATTCTGGATACAACACATATATCTGATATATCATTTCCAAATATTGTCTTCCATTGTGTAGGCTGTCTTTTTACTTTTTTGATGAAGTTCTTTGATGCAGAATAGTGTTTAATTTCGAGAAGTTCCAATTTATCTATTTCTTTCTTCAATGCTTGTGCTTTTAGGGTAAGGTCTAAGAATCCGTCTCCTATTATAAGTATTATAAGGTATTTCCCTACATTTTCTTCTAACAGTTTCATGGCCTTAGATCAAATGTTTAGGCCTTTGATCCATTTTCAGTTAATTTTTTGTATAGGATGTGAGATATGGATCATCTTTCATTCTTTTGCGTGTGGATAGCCAGTTCTCTAGGCACTATTTATTGAAGAGGCTGTTCTGTCCCAGGTGAGTTGGCTTGACTGCTTTATCAAAGATCAATTATCTGTAGATTAGCGTGCTTATATCTGAACACTCTATTCAATTCCATTGGTCAGCATATCTATCTTTATGCCAGTACCATGCTGTTTTGACCACTGTAGCCTCGTAATACACCTTGAAGTAAGGTAGCGTTGAGACCTCCGACTTCATTTTTCTTCCTCAAGATACTTTCAGCTACTCGGGTCACCCTGCCCTTCCAGATAAATTTGGTTATTGGTTTTTCTATTTCTGAAAAGCAAATTTTTGGGATTTTAATTGGTATTGCATTGAATCTGTAAATCAATTTAGGTAGAATTGACATCTTAACTATATTTGGTCTTCCAATCCATGAACACGGCATGCCTTTCCATTTATTTAGGTTTTCTGTGATTTCTTTAACCAATTTCTTATAGTTTTCTCTGTATAGATCTTTTGTATCTTTAGTTAACTTTATTCCTAAATGTTTTATTCTTTTGATTGCAATTGTAAATGTATTTTTTCATGATTTCCTGCTCAGATTGTTCATTACTAATGTATAGAAACACTACAGATTTTTGAGTATTGATCTTGTAACTTCCCACTTTGCTGTACTCATTTATTAGCTCTAGCAGTTTTTTTTGTGGAATTTTGGGGGCTTTTGACATATAGTATCTTATCATCTGCAAATAGTGAGTGTTTTAATTCTTCCTTTCCAATTTTGATGAATTGTATTTCTTTTTCTTCTCTAATTGTTCTGGCTAGAACTTCCAACACAATGTTGAACAACAATGCTGATAATGGGCATCCTTATCTTGTTCTTGCTCTTAAGGAAAAGTTTTCAGTTTTCCCCCATTGAGCATGATGTTAACTTTGGTTTTTTCATATATTCCATTTATCATGTTGAGGAAGTTTCCTTCTATTCCTATCCTTTGAATGTTTCAAAAAGAAAGGATGCTGAATTTTGTCAAATGCCTTTTCTGCATCAATCGAGAAGATCATGTGCTTTTTCTGCTTTGATTTGTTGATATGGTGTATTACATTAATTGATTTTCTCATGTTGAACCATCCTTGCATACCTGGGATGAATCCTACATCGTCATGGTGTATGATTCTTTGAATGTGCTGCTGGATTCGATTTGGAAGAACTTTGTTGAGGATTATTGCATCTATATTCATTAGAGAGATTGGTGTGTAGTATTCTTTTCTTATAATATCTTTGTCTGACTTTGGTATGAGGGTGATGTTGGCTTCATAAAATGAGTTAGGTAGCTTTCCCTCATTTTCAAATTTTTTTGAGGAGTTTGAGCAGGATTGGTACTAATTCTTTTTTGAATGCTTGGTAAAAATTCACATGTGGGGCGGCTGCCATGGCTCAGCAGGCAGAGCTCCAACTTGCCGTGCTGGAGGTCTGGAGTTCGATCCCTGGTGCCTCCTGCCCATATGCAAATTAAAAAAAAAATTCACATGTGAAGTCATCTGGTCTTGGACTTTTCTTTTTGGACACTTCTAAATGAATGATTCAATTTCTGTATTTGTGATTGATTTGTTGAGGTCGTCTATTTCTTCTCGAGTCAATGTTGGTTGTTCATGCTTTTCTAGGAAGTTGTCCATTTCATCTACATTGTCGAGTTTATTAGGATAAAGTTGTTCATGGTATCCTCTCATTACTTCCTTTATTTCTGTGGGGTCAGTGGTTGTGTGTCCTCTTCCATTTCTGATTTTATTTATTTGTATCATCTCTCTTCTTGTTTTTGTCAGCCTCGCTAAATGTCCATCAATCTTATCGATTTTCTCATAGAACCAACTTCAGGTTTTGTTGATTTTCTTGATTGTTTTCATGTACTCAGTTTCATTTATTTCTGCTCTAATCTTCATTATTTCTTTCCTTTCACTTGCTTTGGGTTTAGTTTCCTGTTCTTTCTCTAGTTCTTCCAACTGGACAGTTAATTCCTTGTTTTTTACTCTTTCTTCTTTTTTGATATAGCCATTTAGGGCAATAAATTTCCATCATAGTACTGCCTTTGCTGCATCCCATACATTTTGATATGTTGTGTTTTCATTTTCATTTGCCTAGAAATATTTACTGATTTCTCTTGTAATTTCTTCTTTGACCCACTGGTGGTTTAAGACTGTGTTGTTGAGCCTCCATATTTCAAAAAAAAAAAACTTTGTGAATTTTCTGGTGCTCTGCTTTAATTGATTTCCAACTTCATTCCTTTATGATCTGATAAAGTATTCGGTAAGATTTCAAGCTTTTTAAATTTATTGAGACTTGTTTTGTGACCCAGCATATGGTCAACCCTTGAGAATGATCCATGGGAACTTGAGAAAAAGTTGTATCCTGCTATTGTGGGGTGTAATGTTCTATAAATATCTGTTAAGTTTAGCTCATTTATTGTAATATTGAAATTCTCTGTTTCTTTATTGATCCTCTGTCTAGATGTTCTGTCCATTGATGAGAGGGGGAACTGAAGTCACCACCTATTATGGTAGATGTGTTTATTTCTCTTTTCAGTGTTTTCAATGTTTGCCTCATATATTTTGGAGCATTCTGTCTCAGTGCATAAGTATCTATGATTGTTATGTTTTCTTCTTGAATTGTTCCTTTTATTAATACATAGTGTTCTACTTTGTCTCTTTTAACTGTTTTATATTTGAAGTCTAATTTGTTGGATATTAGTATAGCTACTCCTACTCTTTTCTAATTGCTGTTTGCATGAAACATCTTTTCCCAGCTTTTCACTTTTAACCTATCATTATCCTTAAGTCTAAGATGCGTTTCCTGCAGATAGCATATAGATGAGTCCTGTTTTTTTAATTCATTCTGCCAATCTATGTCTTTTCATTGGGGAGTTTAATCCATGAACATTGAATGTTATTACTGTATGGGCCATACTTTCTTTCACCATTTTGCCTTTTGGATTTCATGTCATATCCATTTTTTCTTCTTTTTACCTTTACTGATAGTCTTCATTTATACACTTTTCTTCACATCACTCTCTCCTGTCTTTTCCTATCTATCTCTAGTGCTCCCTTTCATATTTCTTGCAGAGCTGGTCTCTTGGCAACAAATTTTCTCAGTGATTTTTTCATCTGAAAATGTTTTATTTCACCCTCATTTTTGAAGGACATTTTTGCTGGATATAGAATTCTTGGTTGGCAGTTTTTCTCTTTTAGTAACCTAGATATATCATCCCACTGTCTTCTCGCCTCCATTGTTTCTGCTGAGATATCTATGCATAGTCTTATTGGGCTTCCCCTGTATGTGATGGATTGCTTTTCTCTTGCTGCTTTCAAGATTCATTTTCTTTGACATCTGACATTCTGATTAGTAAGGGTGTTGGAGTACATCTATTTGGATCTATTCTCTTTGGGGTATGCTGCACTTCTTGGATTTGTAATTTTAAGTCTTTCATAAGAGTTTGGAAATTTTCAGTGATGATTTCCTCCATTAGTTTTTCTCCTCCTTTTCCCTTCTCTTCTCCTTCTGGGACACCCACAACACATATATTTGTGCACTTCATGTTGTTATTCAAGTCCCCGAGTCCCTGCTCTTATTTTTTCATTCTTTTCCCTATATTTTCTTTTGTTTGTCCGATTTCAGATGTCCCATCCTCCAGTTCACTAATCCTATCTTCTGGGTCTTGATATCTAACATTATAGATTTCCATTTTATTTTTGATCTTTTCTACTGTGCCTTTTATTCCCATAAATTCTGTGATTTGTTTTTTCAGACTTTCAATTTCTTCTTTTTGCTCATTCCTTGCCTTCTTTATAACCTCCCTCAATTCATTCATTTGATTTTTGATAAGATTTTCCATGTCTGTTCGAACTTTCTGAATTAATTATTTCAATACCTGCATCTCTTTTGAATTGTTGGTTTGTTCCTTTGACTGGGCCATATTTTCAATTTTCCTACTATGATTTGTTATTTTTTGCTGATGTCTAGGCATTTAATTACCTTAATTAGTTTATTCTGGAGATTATTTTCACTTTTTTTACCTAGGATTTTCTTGCTGGATGACTTTGTTGTCTATCTGTTCTTTGAAATTCAGTTCAGCTTATTGTAGACTTTTAGCTTAAGTTTTGTTTAACAGATCAGAATTTTTCAGTTCTTGTTTTCTTGTTTCTTGCCCTGCCTGTAAGGTGCATTTCACCACCCACCCCCCTTAGGAGGGTCTACTTAGGTGTTATAGACCCCAGCCAGATTTTCCCAGACCAATCTGGCCTCCTCTCAGGAAGAAAGAGTCACCTGCGCCAGTTTTCCCTGAAGGTAAGACCCAGCAGATTGAAAGGCTTTCCTGTGAAGACCCTGGATTCTGCGTTTTTCCTATCCTGCCCAGAATGTGGCACTTTTCTGCCTGTGGGTCCCACCAACATAAGGTGATGTGGTATCTTTAACTTCAGCAGACCATCCCTACTGGGGGCGTTGTTGAGACAGAGGAGAGGTTGCAGGTTGACTTTTCCAGACCCTGGGTTCTGAATTCCTTGAGGTAGGCAATCTACCTGATCTGGGTCCTACCCCTCTCCCATGGAAGGCACAGGCTCCAGACAAACACTCAAAGAAGCTTAATTGTGCCTATGCCTGGGTAATTGGAGCCTGAGAAGCCCTGCCACTATATCCAAAGAGTAGTCGAGCTGTAGAAACACAGCCACAATACAAAAAAATAAAAATCCTTTTCAGAGCAGGGCTTCCCATTCCTCAGGTTTGCCAATCAAGAGCTTAAGTTGGTATGTTGCTTTGTGTATCTTTAAGACCTATGTGCCCCCTCCTTTCCTTCAGGTCCCAGACCCTTTCAAGTATTATATGTTATCTGATCCAAAAATCATCTGTTTTTTTTCTTTTTTCTTTTTCTATCAGCCCTGGCCCCTCTGCACCAGGGAAAAAACCAGCAACCTCTGTTTTAACTCGAGGTTCAGCTGAGCTGGGGACCTATTTTAGTTGTCAGAATTTGTTAATTAAGTCCACAATTGGAGCTTGGTTGTGCCCAGCCCCTGCTGCTGGTAAAGTTTCTTTCCTATCCCCTCTGGGAAGCAGCCTGTGGGGGGAGGGGTGCTAGCCACCACAGCTTGGGGAACTCATGGTTCTGGGTGGGGTCATAACTGGTCCAGCTTGTCTAGACTGGGTTACACTGTGTGTCCAGTCACTGACATGGCCCAGCAGTTGTTCTGCACTGTTCCTGGTTATTTACTAGCTTCTCTGGAGGACGAACTAAATCCCACACATCGCTAAGCTGCCATCTTCCAGTGGTCTTACTCTTAAAAATGTTATGGGTTCCCATGAATCATGCCCATATAAAAGACAACTTAAATGATAAACGTTGTGCCTGTTTTAGCCGCTGCATCAGTGGACCATACCCCATCTATCTCCTATCCTTAGACCTTGTTATTTCTTGGGTAAAAAAACCTCATGCTAATGTTATGTTGATTTTGAAGCGGGACATAGAACTGAACAGAATCAGTGTCTTTAGGAGTGATTAATTCGTCAGCCAGAAGTTTTGCAAATTTATAAAAAGCTTGGCTCCAAAGAAATAATTTTCCATTAGGGCCACAATTTCCAGTAAATCACTTTTGACTATCAGGGCTTTTTTTCATATTCTTCAAAGTCAGCTGACCATAATAATACTTTGGTATGACAGGATATCCTTCAGTGGTCTGATGAAGTATAGGAGTCAGAAGATCTTACTATTCCATTGCTTGTTTGGGATTGCCTCTAAAAACTCCATCAATTATCATGTTAAGGAAAAATATGTGAAATTCACATTCAATGTCATCAAACAACTCAATTTCAGCTGCTTTGTAGTAGTGTCTGTTGGGATCTTCAAATGATGTTCTGTGCCCATTCTTCAGGAACCACTTTAGGAAACATCAAGCTAAACAGAACTTCTTCATATAGAGCAAATCCAAGATAACAGGGCAGGGGAGCAAAGCAGCACCTGTGTTGTGTGATTTTCATTCTCTAGGTTGCTGTGAGCATGTTTACCTGTTGTGATTTTGGGCATTGGGATCCACAAATATAACTGACCAGGAAGAGTCCTGGTTGTCAAAGGGTTTACATTCATTAATTGCTTCTAGAGCTGCATTTGCTAAGCCAATTAAGCTTGAATGTAGTTCTGTGCTACCATTATTATATTTGCTTCCTCATTTTCAGACGCCAAAGTCAGGCACACAGCAAACCATTTCTACAAAAAAAATGGAAGTTTTGAATGAAGGAGACCTCATCAATGCTGTAGATAATCTGAAGTCCTGAGGAAATCATTTCCACAAGATAAAAGGAGTGATAATGCAATTATCAGAAAATAACCATATTCCTAATAGGAGAGGACTTCATTTGTGGGCACAATGAATATAAAGTGAAGACATGTTGTTGGGTGTGGATCTCGCTTGAACTGCTAAAACTTATCAGCCTGATGCTTATATCAGTAGAGAATTCCTCTCATATATTTTATAGATGAATGCTCCAGATCATGGGTCCTTCTCTTGTTATCATCAATATGCCTGTATGCCAGAGCCATAGCCCATGCCCCAGCATCACAGCACAGGCTATCCTTGATCTTGAATTTCTGATCATTGTCACAAGTTTTAGTGGGAAACAAACCTGTGATTCAACTTTGATACTGCAGCAATGTTGACTTGACAATTTTGTAACAATGATCCGATTTATATCATGGAGTTTCATTATCAAATCTTGAAAAATCAATGCTTTTAAGAGATTCATAAACTGAGTCAGATCATAAGAAAGCAGGTGGAGAATAGATAACTGCATCAGGTGTGCTGACCATTTCAAATTGTTGACTCTAATCATGAGCATTCCAGGTAAACTGAGTGCTTGGCCTGGGCATTTCACTCCAGGACCTTCCAGCTCACTTCAGCTAAGAGTTCCACTACTCCAGCCATAATATCGGTCCCAGGCTGAAATTGTTGATTTGGGCCTACTAAGCATAGATTATGGATTCAATGTTGTATCTCTTGTGGTTCAAAAGGGCTCTAACAGTTTGTTTAGGTGGTTGAATGAGACATGGACCAAAAGGCAGCCTACCTTACCTATGGTCAATATGCCAGAATTGGTATACTATAATATAGATGAGGGAATCCAAATGCTTACAGAGTTTGGAATCTTAGAGTTGATTTATCATATAAGACTTGCTCACCCAACCCAAGAATGTCCAGAGGAGAAACGTTGCAGGAGGATAATGCAAAATAAGTTTTTGAGACTGACTCAATCTTCCCTGAAGAGCTCTGTGATTGCTCTTCTTTGTAGATCAAATATTATGGTGGGAACTGCTACCACAGTACTTGGATCTTTAAACACAATAAGGATGGGCAAATCCTGGGTTGGCAGAAGCCACCGAGGATTTTACATTATCACTAAAGACAAGTGGGCAAGGCTACCATAATGGACAGCAGACTAAAAGCATCAATCAAAATTTTCTGACTTGCAGAGCCCTATGGCATTGGCTAGTACATTATGGCTATCTAGAAATAAAATAGATGGTCAGTCTACTAAATTTTTACTTGACCAGTTAAACAGAAGTGTTCTAGACCAAGTGAACAAAAGTTTAACTTGAATTACAAAACACAGTCATGGGATCTTAATTACCAGACTTGAGACAGTTTACAGATCCAGATCCCTTTGAATGAAAGGATGGTTGGGTCCCCACTGGGAAGTACTCTGTTACAATGAAAAAAAATTACACTGTTAATCTTTCTCCCAGCTTTCCCTAAAGGGACATATGGCCTTTTACCAGAGGACAGTGTATTGGGAAAAGGAAATGATTAGATATTTTGGAAATTATTAGACCCTGGCTCAGAAGTGACACTAATTCCAGGAGAGCTAAAATGTAACTGTGGTCCACAGGTCAGAGTAGGAACTTATGGAGGTTAAGTGATTGATATAGTTTTAGCTCAGGCCAGTCTCACAGTGGATCCAGTGAGTTCACCGACCCATTCTGTGGTGATCCCTAATTCAGGGGAAATATGACTTCAACTGCACAATGGAAATAAAGAAGTTGCTTGGACTATAGAAGATCCCCTAAAGGACCTCGTATTGCTACCATTGCCTGGCATGATTGCTACTGTGAGGACATTTCGTGAACTTAAATAATCAGTAGTTTGATTGCATCTATGGCTGATTACATCTATAATCATCTGAAGAAATTGCCTTCAACAATGAGAGTTGCCTCATCCAATCAGTTGAAGGGTTTAAGAGGAAAAATGATGATTTCAGCTGTCAGAAGAGAAAATTTCCATATCAACATCAACCAGCCAGCTTCTTCTGGGATATTAATGAAAAAACTTAATTGCGGTTCACAGCTTGTGGCCTTCTCTACTGAATTTGGAGTTCTACATGCACACAGTCATGTGAGACAAATTATTATGAAAATCTCATAATATTACAGATATTTCTTCTTGCTTTCATTCCCCTGGAGAGCCCTAATTAATACACCCTAACTTTAAATTTGGGGGGTATGTACTTAGAATTAGCATGGCTATGTCATATGAGAATTCTATACTTAATTTACAGAGGAACTACAAAACTGTCTTGCACAGTGGCTGACATTTTACATTCAACCAACATAGAATGAGTGTTCCTATTTCCAGACATCTTCATCAACTCTCAATATTTTCAATTTTTTTCAAATAGCAGTTATTCTGGTGGAAGTGAAGAGATATCTCATTGTGGTTTTGATTTGTATTTCCCAATCATACAGTGATGTTCAGAAACTTTTCATATGCTTTTCGGTCCTTTGTATTTCTACTTTGGAGAAATGCCCATTCAACAATTTTCCTCACTTTAAAAATTGGTCATCTTTTTAATGTTGAGTTGTAGAATTTTTTATATATTTTGAATATTAAACACTTATCAGAAATGTGACCCCAAATATTTTATTCTGTTGAGTAGGTTATTATTCTAGCTTTCATGGTAAAATACATTGATGTACAATAGTTTTTAAATTTGATTATGTTCCACGTACCTATTTTCTTTTTGCTTGTGGTTTTTGTGTAAAGTTTAAGAAACCATTGCCTAACACAAGATTTTGAAGATGCTTCTCTACATTTATTTTCTAAGAGTACTTTAGTTCTGGTTTTTGTATTTATGACTGTGTTCCATTTGGGGTTGGTGAAAATGGTGTGAGGTAGAAGTAACATTCATTCTTTTGCACATGGAACTCCAATTGGGAGTGTAGTTTTCTTTTCTTCTGGCATCTTTATCCACTTTTGGTATGAGGGAGATTTGGGCCTTGTAGAATAAATTGGGAATATTGCTTGCTCTTCAATTTTTTGCAAAAATTTTAGGCATAATAGGCATTAATTTTCTTGGAATGTTTTGGTAAAACTCACCTGTAAACCCATCTTTCTCATACAGACCTTTTCTTAGATCAGATGCATTTTTATTACTCTTTCAATCTATTTATTAGTTATTGGTTTTTTGACATGTACTAATTCTACTCAAGTCAGTGTAGACATTTTTGAGTCTCTACAAATTTGTCCAGTTCACTACTTTATCCAATTTTTTATGTACTGCTGTTCATATATCCTCTTATAGTACTTTTTCTTTCTATGACCTCAGTAGTAATATCCCCCTTTTTCACTTTTGATTTTTGTTGTTTGTGTTCTCCTGTTCTCCCTTTTTTTTGTCATCCTTACAAAATATTTGTAGAGTTTATTGATCTCAAAGAATTGACTATTGCTTTTGTTGATTCTCTGAAGTATAATTTTGTTCTCTATCTCATTTGCCTCTGCTCTTATGTTTGTTAATTCACTCTTTCTTTTCAATTTGGTTTATTTTGTTCTTTTACTCTAGATCTTCTAGTTTGATGTAAGGTCTCTGATTTAGATATTTTTTTCTTTTCTAATGTAAATATTTAGAACTCTAAATTTCCTTTTCAGAATTACTGTTTTTGATTCACATGAGTTTTGTATATTGTTATTTAATCTTCACTCACTTCAAGGTTTTCTTAATATCCCTTGTGATTTCTTCATTAACCTATAGGTAGTTTAAGAGTACATTGTTTCACTTCCACATATTTGTAAATTTTCCATTTCTCCCTCAGTTATTGAATTCTAGCTCCATTCCATTGTGGTTGGAGAAAATATATTGTATGATTGAAATATTTTTGACTTCATCGATTCTTTTTCTGTGACCTACCATAGGGCTTATCATGTGCACAAGAGAAGAATATGATATCTGCTGCTGTTGGGTGAAATGTTCCATATATATCTGTTAGATCTAGTGGGTTTAGAGTATTATTAAAGTCTTGTGTTTCCTTATTCATCTTCTTTCTATAGGTTCTATACATTATTGAATGTGGTATATTGAAATCTCCTATTAACTTTGAATCATCTATTTCTTCCTTCAAATTTGTCAATATTTGCTTCATGTATATGGATCTCTACAGTTAGGTGTATATATATTTATAACTGTTATGTCTTTTTATGAACGTACCCCTTTATCAGTGTATAGTGACCCTTTGACCTCAAAACAGTTTTTAACTTAACTTCATTTTTATCTGATGTTAGTATAGCTACCGTAGCTCTCTGCTTGCTTCTACTTGCAAGGTATATTTTCTTTCATTCTTTCACTTTGAACTTACTTATGTCTCTGAATTGAAGTAAGCATCATGTAAACACCACACAGTTGGATCATTCTTTTCTTTAAAGCAGTTTTAATGAGATATATTCTCATAGTATACAATCCTTCCACAATGTATGGAAAAGGGCTTTTCCAATGATCACAGAGTTATGAATTCATCACCACAGTCAATTTTAAAGCATTTTCATTACTCCAGAAAGAAAAACCCCATGCCCCTTAGCACTCATCTCTCAATCCCTCCATCTTTTCCCAACCCTAAATAATCACTAATCTAGTTTGCATCTATAGACTTATTTATATTTATGTTTAATATATATGGAATCATATAATATGCAATAATCTGTGACAGGTTTCCTTCAATTAGCATAATGTCATTTACATTGTTGCTATATATATACTGATTAGAGAAGTTGTAGATTTGCATAAAAGAGATGAAAATTCACAACATATCCATATAACCCTAATTGTTGAAAGTGTGCATTGGTGTGGTGCCTTTGTTACAATTTATGAAAGATATTAAAATATTACTAACTATAGTCCATAACTTGCATTAGTTATATTTTTCCTATACACATCCCAATTATTAACACCTGGCAATAGCGATGTACATTTGTTAAAGTTAATGAAGGAGCATACCTGTATTTTTACTATTCATCACAGTCATTGTCCACAAAAGGGATCACTGTGTTATACAGTCCCATATTTTATCCTCTAGCTTTTCTTCTAGTAACAAACACAAACACAAACCCAATCTTCCTCTTTCAACCACATTCACATGCACAATTTAGCTCTGTACTCACAATGATGTGATACCATAACCCCATCCATTTCCAAACATTTACAATCTATTTAATTAGAAATTCTACATAAAGTAAGCACCAGCTCCGCATGCTCTATCCTCATTCTATCACCTGGTTACCTATATTCTAGATTCTAACTCTATAATTGTGTTTATTATAATTAGTTCATATTAATGAGATCAGGCAATATTTGTCCTTTCTTCTCTGGCTGCATTTCATGCAAATAATATCTTCAAGGTCCATCCATGTTTGTCACATGAATCAGAACTTCATTCCTTCTTAGAGCTGAATAAAATTCCATTATATTTATATATATAATCACCACATTTTGTTTGCAAGTTCATTGAATGATGGACGTTTGGGTTGCCAGCATTTTTTGGCACATATGAATAATGCTACTATGAACATAGGTGTGCAAAATTCTGTTTACATCTCTGCTTTCAGTTTTTATCCATATATAACTAGTTGCATCTACAGACTTATTTATACATGATTGCAGGATCATGTGGTAGTTCTATACTTGGATACCTTAAGGATCTCCAAGCTGTCTTGCACAGATAATGCATCTTTATACATTCCCACAAGAAGTGAATGAGTGTTCCTTTTTCTCCACATCCTCATCATACTTGTTTCTGTTTTTTCAATAGTGGCCATTGTGGTAGGTGTGAAATGATATCTCATTGTGATTTTATTTTTCTCTAAGACCTAGTGATGTCAAGCATCTTTTCAATCTTTTCATGTGCTTTTCACCCATTTGTAATTCCCCTTTGGGCAAATGTTTATGCAAATCTTTTGCTCATGCTTAATATGGTTGTTTATTTTTTACTGTTAAGTAGTGGAATTTATTTATATATTCTGGTTATTAATCCCTCACCACATATGCATCTTCCAAACATTGTTTTACAATAGATTAGGCTGCCTTTTTGAAATTTTTAACTTTTTTATTGTGAAATATAACATATGCAAAAAAGCACTAAATATCCAAGTCCATTTTAAGAATTAGTTATAGAACAGATTGTAAAGTTTGGTATGGGCTACAGGACCACAATTTTTCATGTTTTCTTCTAGCTGCTCCAAGACACTGGAGACAAAAAGAAATATCAAAATAATGATTCAGCAGTCATACTCATTGGTTAAATCCTGTCTTCTCTGTTACATTCCTTTCCCCTCTTTTCGGAAAATAACAGATAAACAAAAAAGCAATAAATTTCAAAGTACATGACAACAATTAGTTGCAGAACAGATTTCAACAAACTCTCAAAAGGGGGCACCAGTGGTTCAGTGGTAGAATGTTTGCCTTTCATGTTGGAGACCTGGGTTTGGTTCCCGGACCATGCACAAAAGAAACACTTGAGAAAATCAGCAAAACCAAAAGTTTGTTCTTTCAATAAAATTGATAGCCCCTTAGCTATGCTGATAAAAAGAAAAAGGGAGAGGATGCAAATAAAAAACATGAAAAATGGAAGATGAGACATAACCACTGACCCTGCAGAAATAAAGGAGGTAATGAGAAGATACTATGAGCAACTATATGCTAATAAACTAGACAACATAGATGAAATGGACAACTTCCTAGAAAGGCACAAACAACTGACCTTGACTTGAGAAGAAATAAACCACCTCAACAAACCAATCTCAAATAAAGAGATTGAATCAGTCATCAAGAAGTTTCCAAAATATAAAATCCTGAGACCAGACGGCTTCACATGTGAATTCTACCAAGCATTCAAGAAAGAATTAGTACCAATCCTGCTGAAACTATTCCAAAAATTGAAGAAGAGGGAAAACTACCTAACACATTCTATGAAGCCAATATCACTCTCATACCAAAGCCAGACAAAGGTACTACAATAAAAGAAAATTACAGATGAATCTTTTTAATGAATATAGATGCAAAAATCCACAATAAAATACTTGCAAATTGAATTGAGCAGCACATTTAAAGAACTATGCTTTTGGGCAGGCCATGGTGAGTACTTACCTGCCATGCCAGAGACCTAGGTTTGATTCCTGGTGCCTGCCCATGCAAAAAATATATACATACACCATGACCAAGTGAGATTTATTCAAGTTATGCAAGTATGCTGTTTTGACATTTGTGGCTTTGTGATAAGTTTTAAAATTGGGGAATTTTAGTCCTCCCACTTCATTCTTATTTTTAGTATGCTTTTAGTCATTCAGTCTCTTTGTCTTCCAGAAGAATGTTGTAACTGTCTTTTCTGAGTCCTCAAAGTGGGTTGTTGGGATTTGATTGGTATTGCATTGAATCTGTAGTCCTATACACCACTAGTTAAATTCATTCCTAGATACTTGATTCTTTTAGTCCCTATTTTGAATGGAAATTTTTCCTTAATTGCTGCTCAGTTAAGTCATTGCTTGTGTATAGAAACATTGCTGATATTTGCAAGTTCCTTTTATAACCTGCCACTGTGCTAAATTTGTTTATCAGCTCAAGTAACTTTGTAATAGATTTGTCTTGGTTTTCCAAGTATAACATCACGTCGTCTGCAAATAATAAAAATTTTACTTCTTCCTTTCCAATTTGGATGCCTTTTATTTCTTTTTCCTACCTGATTGCTCTTGCTAGAACTTCTAGTACAATATTGATTAATAGTGGTGACAGAGAGCATCCTTGTCTCATTCCCTATCTTAGAGGGAAAGCTTTCAGTCTCTCTCCATTGAGTATTATGCAGGCTATGTGTTTTTCATATATGCTTTTTATCAATATTGAGGAAGTTACCATTAATTCCTGCCTTTAGAAGAGTTTTGCTCAGAAAAGGATATTGAATTTTGTTGAAAGCTTTTTCAGCATCAATCCAGATGATCATGTGATTTTTCCCTTTTGATTTGTTAATGTGCTGTATTACATTAACTGATTTTCTTGTGTTGAACCATCCTTGCATTCCTGGTATAAATCTTACTTGGTTGTGGTATATAATTCTTTTAATGTGCTGTTGGATTTGATTTGGTAATATTTTGTTGAGAATTTTTGCATCAATGTTCAATCTAGATATTGGCCTGTAGTATTCCTTTCTTATAGCATCTCTACTCGGTTTTGGTATAAAAGTGATGCTAGCTTCATAAAATGAGTTAAAAGTGTTCCTTTTTCCTCAAATTTTTGGAAAAGTTTGAGCATAATTGGTGTTAGTTCTTTTTGGAATGTTTGGCTAAATTCCCCTGTGAAGCCATCTGGTCCTGGACTTTTCTTTGTGGAAATATTTTTGATGAGTGATTAAAGTTCTTTACTTGTGATTGGTTTGTTGAAATCTTCTGTTTTTTCCTGGGTCAGTGTAGCTTGTTTGTGTGTTTCCAGGAACTTGTTCATTTCATCTAAGTTGCCCAGTTTGTTGACATATAGTTATTCCTAGTATTGGCTTATGTTTTTTTTTTATTTCTTCAGGGTCTGTGGTAATGAACCCCTTCTCACTTCTGAATTTGTTTATTTGCATCCTCTCTCTTTTTTCTTTGTCAGCCTTGCCAGTGGCCCATCAATTTCATTGATTTTCTCAACAAACCAACTTTTGGTGGTATTGATTCTTTCTATTGTTCTTTTTTCTCCCATTCATTTAACCCTGCTTTAAACTTAGTTACTTCTCTTATTCTATTTGCTTTGGGGTTAGTTTGCTGTTCTTTCTCAAGTTCCTACAGGTGAGTAATTAAATCATCTATTTTTCCTCTGTTCTCTTTTTTTAAATATAGGAAGTTAGGGTAATAAATTTCCTTTGCAGCACAGCCTTTGCTGCATCCCACAAGTTCTGATATATTGTATTCTCATTTTCATTCATGTCCTGCTAGCTACTTATTTGTCTAGCAATTTTTTCTTTGATCCACTGGCTGTTTAAGAGTTTGTTATTTAATCTCCATATATTTGTGAAAGTTCTTCTTCTTTGGTGGTATTGAGATCTACTTCATTCCATTGTGATCAAAGAAAGTGCTTTGAATACTTTCAATATTTTTAAATGTATAAAGACATGTTTTGTGTCCCAGCATATGATCTACTCTGGAGAATGTTCCATGAGCACTAGAGAAGAATGTATATCCTGATGTCTTGATGTATAACAATAAATATATATCTGTTAGGCCTAACTTATTTATCAAAATGTTTAAATTCTCTCTTTCCTTGTTGATCCTGTCTGGTTTTTCTATCTATAGTGGAGAGTGGTGCATTGAAATCTGCTACTATTATTGTTGAATCATCTATTTCTCTCTTCAGTTTTGCCAATATCTGTTTCATGTATTTTGGAGCTCCTTGATTGGGTGCATATATATTTATGATTATTATTTCTTCTTGGTTAATTGTCCCTTTTGCTCATATATACAGATCTTTCTTGCCTCTTATGATGTCTTTACATTTAAAGTCTATTTTGTCTGATATTAGTATAGCTACTCCTGTTTTCCTTTGGTTACAGGTTGTTGGAACATCTTTTTCCATTCTTTTACTTTCAATTTATTTGTATATTTGTATCTAAGATGAGTCTCTTGTAAGCAGTGTATAGCTGGATTATATTTCTTAATCCATTTTGCCAATCTATTTTTTTTAATTCATAAGTTTATTGCATTAACAGTCAAAGTTATTACTGTAAAGGTATTTCTTGAATCCACCATCTTAGCCTTTGAATTTTATTTGCCAGATCTATATATTCTTTTCCCTTTCTCTTTTTATCCTTTAAGTTACCTTTACTAGTACTCTTCAATTCTATGCCCTCCTCCAGATGTCGCTCTCCTGGATCTTATTTTCAGCCAGCCAAACTCCTTTTAGTATTTATTGTAGAACCAGTCTCTTGTGACATATTCTCTCAGCTTTTGTTTGTGAAAATTTCAGTCTCTCCCTCAGTTTTTTTTTCTTTGGTTTTTTGTTTGTTTGTTTGCATGGGCAGGCACCAGGAAATGAACCTGTCTCCTCAGTTTTGAAGGACAATTTGCCTGGGTACAGAATTCTTGGCTGGAAGTCTTTCTCTTTCAGGATCTTAAATATATCACACCACTACCTTCTCACCTCCATAGTGCCAGTTGAGTAGTTGGAACTCAGTCTTATGTGGTTTCCCTTGTATGTAGTAGATTGTTTTTATCTTGTCGCTTTCAGGATTTTCTGCTTCTCTTCAACATTTGACAGACTGATTAGTATTTGTCTTGGAGAAGACCTCTTTGGATTTATTCCATTTGGAGTTCTTTGAGTGTTTTTTGATTTGCATATTTATGTCTTTTGTAAAGTTTGGGAAGTTTCCCCCATTATATCCGCAACTAATCTTCCTAGTTCTTTTCTCTTCTGTTCTCCTTCTGGGACACTGATGATTCTCATACTTGTGCACGTATTCTGTCCATCATTTCCCTGAGCTCCAATTCAAATTTTTCCATCTCTTTTGTCATTTCACCTTTTGTGTTCAAAATCAGTTGTTCTGTCCTCTAGTGTGTCTATTCATTCTTCTGCCTCTTAAAATCTGCTGATGTGTGTTTCTAGTATATTTTTTATTTTGTCTACAGGATGTTTATCTCTGTGACAGCTTCTATTTTTCTACTTATTCTTTGAAATTCCTTTTATGCTCCTCTAGTGTCTTCATGATCTCCTTTATGTCATCAGCCATCCCACTGATTTTATTTAGTAATGTAATATAACCATATTTGATTAGTTGTTCCAAAGTCTGTGTCTCCTCTAGTATTTTAAATTAGTCATTAGACTGGGCTATATCTGTCTGCACCTTCATATAGTTACTGAGCTTCTGTTGTCTTTGCAGCATGTAAATATCTTGATAGGGTTACTGTGGAAGTTGATTTCCTTCAGTAGTCTACAGTTTTGTATTAATGGGATGGGCATGGGGCAGGGTTCAGGGCATTGGGAGGGGCACAAAAGTGTGGTGGTGGGTTGCAGTGTCATTATATGCATGGGTTGAGGATGCTATGCTGGTGCCTGTGAGCATGATGTGCAGATTGTGGAAGTGCATTATAGGGACTGTGGGGTGTGAGTTGCAGCTAAGGAACCCCTTGGAGGACAAGAGCAAAGTGTGATATTAGGGACACTGTGATAGGGCATGGTGAGAGGTGCATGGGTTGCTAGGTCAATGTATTGAGTCGTACATGGACAGGATGAAGGTAGGCACATGCGGCATGTGGGTCATGGATGTCAGGGTATGGGGTACAGGGCACAGATGTAAAGGCAAAGGGAAGGCAGAGCATGGGTGTGTCCTTACACGTGGGGAGGGGTCCAGGGGGGCTGGAGTGCAGATGCACAAGTGTGTGGGTGTGGGGCACAAGTCACAGAGTTTGTAGGACATGTATCAAGAGTGGTTCATAACATGTGGACAAGGTCCTGGCAGGGGTGCAAAAGTACAAGTGTGGATTTGGTAGAGTTGCATGTTTTTGCAGGGTGGAAGCTATGTGGCACACATGTGCACAAGAGAACCTGCCAGTTGAGGGAAGTGGACACTTGTGCCGTGTGTGGGGTAAGTGTATGTATGTGCCCGTGGCATGCTGATGTTCAGGGGTCTAGAAGTCAGTGCACCAATGCAGTGATGCCCAGTGGGGAGGATGTGGCTGTGCTGGCGTGTGGGTCTGGGGAGTAGGGCCCTGGTGTGCAGGTGTGCAGTGCTCAGGGGCAGCAGAGCAGGATTGTCTCTGCATGGGCTGGGAATTGGTGTGGCCCAGATGTGCAGGTTAGTGCTTGCCCAGATCTGAGGATCATGGCATGAATGTGTGCATGCACAGGAATGGTGTCTGGAGGGCTGGATGGTGATGTGGCTCTTGGCAGAACTCAGCAGGGACTGGGTGGGGTTGAGCAACTATATGGGCTGGATGTGGTTGTGTCCTGGGTATGAAGGTGATCACCTGCAACCAGCATGCACAGACAACTGCCTGCAGGGAGAAGGAAGGATGAGATGGGGGTCAATAGGCTGGATGCAGTAAGGGGTTCTCAGGAGGGGTAGGGTGAGACTATGCTTGTGCAGGAGAGGTGGGTCAAGCTGGGGCATACTTGCATGCATGTACAGGGTGGGGGTGTAGTGTGGGAACCAGGGCCTCCCTATGTGGTGTAGAAGATGCTCTCACATCACTTATACTCTGGAATAACTCTCCTAGTGATTTTTCTGTCACTTCTCTTGCTATTCCTTGGAGCAAGGGTGAACTCGATCTACCATATTCCAGCATGTTCCCATAACTATCTAGACTGCCTTTTCACTTTCTTGACAAAGTCTTTTGCATTGCAATATATATTAATCTTTTTGATGGCTTCCCAAAGCTGCCCTTTCATGGCCTGCTCAGCAACTGAAGCTCTTCAGGAACCTGTTCCCTACAGCCCTAAAGGGACATTGCTGTTTTAAACTTCCTCCAACTCCACCCCTGACAGAGACAGGGATGAATCAACAGCTATGGGAATCCTTATCCCTGTCCAGGGAGGGCTAAAATAGTGGATCAGAGCTGGTATCCAACTATCTAAACTCACTTACCA
The DNA here is from genome assembly GCA_004026745.1 of Myrmecophaga tridactyla. NCBI lineage: Eukaryota > Metazoa > Chordata > Mammalia > Pilosa > Myrmecophagidae > Myrmecophaga > Myrmecophaga tridactyla. The sequence goes on from PVIY010000984.1 coordinate 137,590, forward strand.
AAAGCCATGAGAAGTACTTCAGCTGTGCATCCCTCCTCATCCTTTGGGAGGAGGGCTTTCATGTCCCCCTCCATCCACAGAAGTCAGGTGGGTACTGGATCCAATTCTGCTCATATGAATAGTGGGGAATGGGCACCAGCAGCTGCCATGGAGCGAGATGCTGACAGTTTTCTACCAAAGTTTCTTACTCTTTTCTTACTGTTCTTTCCTGGACACTGTACAGGGCTCCTCTGGTCTACAGAGCCCCCAGAACACTTGTTTCAGGCAGTTTCTGCCTGTTCACTACCTGTTTTTGGAGTAAGAGTTTGGGTAACTCAACCAGACACCAACTGAGTTTTTTAATTATGGAATTCAGACAACAGGATACAATCTCTGAGCAGAAATAAATTTACAACATAATAAAGAAAGAAATAAACGGAGTGTTCTGTTTCAGACCTGCTCCCAGTAGAGGAGGAAGCAGGATGAATGGAAAGACAGAGACTTCTGAAGGTGCATAAGCTCAGTTTGTTGAAGAATATCTCAGTTCCAAGAAAAGGGAGAGACAGGCCAGACACTGATTCCAGCTCTTGATTGGTGAACAATGTTGTATAGAATCCAGCTCTGAAAAAAGTGACATCTTTTTTCAATCTGCCCATTAATGAGAACAGCTGGCAGTCTCCATTTTTAGACCTGACCCAGGCAGGTGTGGAAGCTGGGTTGAGTGAGAGGCACAGTAACATCTCAGGAAGCAGAGACAGGTCACAGCATGGTGGCTCTTCCACAAGAAAAGTGGGGTTTCAGGGCACAGTGCAAGTGGCAGCTGTCCTTTAGAGAATTTATATGCCATGGGCTGGGATATCAGCAGCAGTTTGAACATACAAAAAGTGGGGCTCAGTCTTGGTAGCAAGAACCCACCAGCAGAGTCAGAAATTGGCTACTAGAGAATCATGCTAACTTTTCCAGCCAGTGGGGAACAGTGTGCTGAAGAGTGGCTCCTCTCTAAGGAGCAAGTCTCAGCACAGGTAATGGCTGTTATTTAGATAATTTAGAACCCAGGGACTAAGAAAACAGAAACAGTTTCAAACAGGTTTCCCTCAGCCTCCACATAAACCATGTCCCTGACAGGACTGGGTTCAGCTGAGAATTAAAGCCACAATACTACCTTAGGCATGTGAGGGACAATGGGCTGAAGATTACCACCTTCTGGGCAAGAGAGGAGAAGAACAGAGTTAGAAGTCTTCACAGAAAACATTAGCAACCTGTTGGGTCTTATACCCAGGGAGCATTGGTATGATCTACAGCCCTGTTCTAGTTTGCTAGCTGCCGGAATGCAATACACCAGAAACAGAATGGCTTTTAAAAAAGGGAATTTAATAAGTTGCTAGTTTACAGTTCTAAGGCCAAGAAAATGTCCTAATTAAAGCAAGTCTATAGAAATGTCCAATCACAGGCATCCATGGAAAGATACCTTGGTTCAAGAAGGCTGTTGAAGTTCAGGGTTTCTCTCTCAAGTGAGAAGGCACATAGCAAATACAGTTAGGGTCACTTGCTCATCTGGAAAGGCATATGGTGAACATGACATCATCTGCTAGCTTTCCGTCCTGGCTTCCTGTTTCATGAAGCTCCCCAGGAGGCATTTTCCTTCTTCATCTTCAAAGGTCGCTGGCTGGTAGACTCTCTGCTTCTTGCAGCTGTGTCATTCTCTGCTCTCTTAGAATCTCTCATTCTCCAAAATGTTTCCTCTTTTATAGGACTTCAGAAACTAATCAAGACCCACTCAAATGGGTGGAGACATGCCTCCAGCTAATCCAGTTGAACAACCACTCTTGATCAAATCACATCTCCAAGGAGATGATCTAATTACAGTTTCAAACTTTCAATACTGAATAGGGATTAGAAGAAATGGCTGCCTTTACAAAAGGGGATTAGGATTAAAACATGGCTTTTCTAGGATACAGACATCATTTCAAACCAGCACAACTCCCTTCATGAGTCTTGAATCTGTCTTTTCTAGGACAAACTGACTAAGATAAGTCCTCTCTGGGAACCCTCCTCCCAGAATCAGCCCCCCAGGTAAAAGTCACTAGATATAATGGAAGAAGTGTTAAAAGCATATAGAGGCAAGTTAGAAACAAACAGAACACATCAACATTCACTGAGGAGGAAAAGGATAGAGAAAGGGGGCAAAACAACTGCACAACTATGACATCTCAAGAATTATACCATATATACAGGGCAGGAATGAGATAAGAGCTGAAAACATTCTTATCAGTTAAACACAAGCTATGCTAGAGATCAAGAACAAGTTGAGCCAAGTGTCAAAGAATAGTCAGAGAAGAAACAAAATCAACAAGTAAAACACTAGGCAAAAGAGAGAAAGCAACCTCCAGAATAAACTAATCAAGAAAATCAGATACTTAGACACCAGGAGAAAGTTACACCAAGTCACACTAAGAAGCATGAAGATATGGTCCAGTCAAAGGAAAAAGCTAAAATCTCAGATGAGATACAGGAGTTGAGACAACTAATTAATGAGTTTCAAACAAATTTTCTGGATCAATGAATGAAATGAAGGAAAATATGGCAAAAGAGTTGAAGTATATAAAACAAACACTGGTTGAACATAAAATAGAGAGCAGGCACATCCAAAAACAAATAGCAAAATTTATGGGAATGAAAGCACACTAGAAGAGATTAAAAATAAAATCGTGATGTACAACAGCAGATTTGAAGAGGCAAAAGTAAGGATAAATGAACTAGAGGATAAGGCATCAGAAATCTTGCACACAAAAGTACAGATAGGGAAAAGAACAGAAATTTTAAGGAGGCCATCTGGGAATTGAACAAGTTGAAGCACATGAATATGGGGGTCATAGGTGTTCCAGAAAGAAAAGAGAAGGGAAAAAGGACAGAAAACATGATTGTGAAAATAATCATTGAAAAATTCCCAACTGTTATTAAAGACATCAAATTACACATCTAAGAACTGTAATATGCCCCAAGCCAAATAGATCTGGATATACTCCAATATATATACTAATGAGACTGTCAAATTTCAAAGCCAGAATTCTGAAAGCAGCAAGAGAAAAGTAACTCTTCACTTACAATGGAATCTCAATAAGTCTTTGTGTGGAGTTTTCAGCAGAAACCATGAAGGCAAGAAGGCAGTGGTATGATATATTTAAGATACTGGAAGAGAAAAATTGCCAGCCAAGAATTATATATCTTGCAAAACTGTCCTTCAAAAATGTGGGAGGTTTTAAATTACTCCAAGATAATCAGAAACTGAGAGAGTTCTTGAAGAAGAGATCAGACTTACAAGAAATGCTAAAAAGAGTTCTACATGGAGACAAGAAAAGACAGGAGACAGATTTGTAAGAGAGTGTAAAAATGAAGATTATCTGTAAGAGTAACTAACAGGGTAAAAAGCAAGAAAAAATAAGACATTACATAAAAATCCAAAAGACACAATGGTTGAAGAAAGTAATACCTTTACAATAATCACAGTGAATGTTAATGAATTAAGGTCCCCAATCAAAAGACAAAGAATGACAAAGTAATTTAAAAACAGTGTAGCAGAAAACCAGGAATGAGGCCGCAGGCCTCCAAGAATGTTCCGTGAAATTAGAACAGGCCTAGACTAAGGGTCCATAGTTTCGGGACGCAAGTGATTTATTGGCTCATGTTCACAGGGCTCAGATGAGTCACCTCGAAAGTCTGAGCCTTGAACAAAAGGCAACCTTAGCTTTTATAGACTGTATTACATGCTAGAGATAGGGTAAGTTTAATATGGCAAACAGCAATATTAAAGGAAAGACAATTGGTCAGTTTGAGGAGTGAAGCAGATTAGAGAAGCAGATGAGCTGTTAGGGGAGGGGTCCCCATCCCAGAAATGCGTCTTATCTCATTTGTCTGCAGTTTCACCCATTCCTGGAGGTCAGGAGAGGGGGTCTGGGAATTTCAACGGAGAAGGCAGTCGAATAAGAAAAAGAAAGGGGAGGGGGCTTTTTGCTACATTCCCGCCCTGCTTACCCTGACTTAATAGGGAGGGGTTATACCATCACTCTAAGTTTAATGGTTTGCACATTTTCATTAGGAAGATTTGTGCCGTGGCTTGCATCTTCAATGAATTTTATGAGGGCTCTGATTACACAGGGGCCTTCAGTGAATAGAATTAATAGGGTAAATAGGGGACCGGCTAGTGGCAAGATCCAGTTGGTCCAGGTTTTTGGGTCCCAACTTCACCAGGTTTCTAATTCTTTGTTCCTGTTTCGGATCCACTCTCTAAGTTCCCGAACCTTAGCAGCAACTATGCCAGACTGGTTTACAAAATAGCAGCACTCTTCCCCTAAGAACATACAAGTCCCTCCCTTTTCTGCAGTTAGCAAGTCTAGGGCTCTTCAGTTCTCCAAGGCCACTGCTGCCAGGCAGTTTAATTGGTCTTGGAGGAAAACTAAAGAATCTGCCACTCACTCTGTCTTCATTCAGTTCTTGAGACAGCTTGTAATAGAAGCTTACAGAGGAGCCCAGTCCTGCTACTCTTGCTCCTATGGCAATGCCAGCCCCAATTAAAACTGAAGCAAGCACAGCCCTTTTTGATCACCTATGTTTTCCCTGCTGCCTGGGTCTTAGGGCTTGCTTAAACTCCCTTTCAATGTAAACGGATACTTCTGGAGTTAAGTAACCTGGGGTGCAACTTCTTGTCCAGTTGGCTTCTAGACACTTATAAGCAGAGCTTCCACATAAATAGAACACCCCGGGGAAACTGCACTGTATTTTGTCAACAGGGAGGGTCTGGTTTCTGATATACAGGTGGGCAGGGATGATCCCCAGTGACTCGCTGTCTGATGAAGGGTGCCCCTGGAGACAGGTTAAATTATTCCCTGAGACTGCTAACTGAACACCCCTGGGCAACTGGACCAAAAAGTATGGTTGGGCCCTCAGCTAGTGGTTGCCTATAGTTCTGGGCAGATTGAGAAGGGATGCTTTTAAGACCATTCCTTGCAAGGGGAAGGCAGAGCCAGCATGTATTAAGTTGTGTACTGGCATTATGGAGGAGTACATAGGATGCATTCAGCACGTGGGTTATTTGTTGTGCAGGATTTATGGAGTGGCTGAGATGGTCAAGCCCTGTGAGGTTTGCTCACTTATACTTAGGACCTTGTGCTAGTGACACAAGCCATTCTTTAACTTTTTCAACCTTTTGTTTCCAGGCTTGATCCTGAACTCCTCCCCCATCACTCATGCCTACATGTGTATAATAGGTCCAACAGGCAGGCTGCCTGGCCTTCCAATAGGTCCTGCAATTTCCCCTATACTTAACATTACCTGTCCAATATTTGTTTTTGGCTGGGCAGGAGTGGGATGTGATGGCTTCCAGAGAATGATGTGGGTCATGTGTCTAGGGACAGGGGTACACTCCCAGGGGTTGTCTGCTGTGGCCTTATTGACCCGGGAATGATGGATCCACTGAATGATGTCTGCAATTTTGACAGCTGTAGGGGTAACTAAGACAACACAATAAGGGCCTCTCCATTGAGGTTGGAGTCCTTTCTCCAGTCTTTGATCCACATTAAATCACCTGGCTGAAATTCATGTTGGGCACTGCTTCTAATGCTTTCCCTTTTAACTCATTCAGGACCTGTCCCAGCTGCACTAAGTGTTGATTTAAAATTAGATTTCCAATTTCTCTGAGGTTTCCCTGTAGAACCCTAGTAAGGGGCAGCGGCCTTCCATATATTAATTCAAAGGAAGAGAATCTTGTTGTTTTTAATCGGAGTGGACCTGATTCTAAATAAAGCTATAGGGAGTGCCTGTAGCCAGGTCAGTTTCACTTCTTGGCAGATCTTCCTTAATTGTCCCTTTGGAGTTTGAGTCATCCATTCCATTTTCCCAATGCTTTGTGGCTGGTAGGCAATGTGGAGTTTCCAAGTTATCTGTAAAGCTTTTGCCAGTTTTTGAAGGGCTTTGACCACAAAAGTGGGGCTGTTATCAGAGCCAATGGTAAGTGGCATCCCATATCGAGGAATGATGTCCTTCAGGAGGGCTCATTCCTGTGTAGTTTCTGAATGGGTGGGATATGCTTCTACCCATCCTGAGTAGGTGCAAACAAATACCAAGAGACATTGATATTCCTGGGCCCATGGCAGCTCTATGAAATCCACCTGTAGGTTTTCAAATGGGCTGAGGCCAGCCAGCTGGTTGCTCAGACTCACTTGTTTTGTGCTGGGCTGCTTGGCATTGTTCTTTTGACAGGTAGTACATCTTCTGCACCCAGGAGGGAAGCCTAGGTATGTAGAGGTGAGCACTCAGGCTGGCAGTAAGAGCTTTTTCCCTGAAGTGAGTTTGGTGATAGACATGCTGTACGAAAGGCCATGCTAAGTTTTCAAGAATTACAATGTGTCCATTGTGTAATATTCACCATCCCTCATGGCACACGTTTCCTTCCTTATTTAGCCAGTTGCTTTCCAGCTTTGAGTAGGTTGTTGTTTTCTTCCACCACTCTAGTGGATGGGGGATGAGAGGGTGATAAGCAGTTTGTCTTTTGGGAGAAGCATTAGGTGCCCTATTGCTGCCTGCTTGGTAGCTGAATTTGCTTTTCAGTTGCCTCTAACCCTCAAAGAGTTGCCTTTTTGATGACCACAGCAATGAACAACCACTGCAGTGGTGAGGGCCCACATTGCTTCCAACAGAGCTAGAATTTCTGGTCCATATTTGACATGCTTTCCTCTTGCTGTCATTAGCTCTCCCCCTGTGTAATTTCCCATGTACATGTACGGTTGTGAATGCTTACTTTGAGTCAGTATAAATATTAGCTTCCTGTCCTACTGCTAATTGTAGACTCGAGGTGAGTGCTATAAGCTCAGCTTTCTGAGCTGATGTTCCTGAAGGCAGGGCTTCTGCCTCTAAAATATCTGCTGAAGTAATGATGGCATATCCAGCACAACACACTCCATCTTTTATCATACTGCTTTCATTGGTGAACAGTTTGATGTCAAGACATTTTAATGGTTGGTCTTTAAAGTCAGGTCGACTGGAGTAGGCTTCGTCTATGGTTTCCACACAGTCATGTTCTGGGGCTCCCGGCCCCATGGGCAGCAGGGTGGCCAGGTTGAGGGTCTGACAGACACCACACTGTAACTTTGGAGTTTCATATAAAGTAGACTGGTACTTGGTGAGCCTTGCATTTGATAGCCAGAGATGACCTTTTTGTTCCATGAGGCTGGTGTTTGAGTCAGGGACCAACATAGTTAGCTTTTGCCCAAATGTGAGCTTCCCAGCTTCGTGGACCAGGATGGCAGTGGCTGTGACAGCTCTCAGGCAAGAGGGACACCCCAGTGCTACATTGTCTAACTGTCTGGAGAGATAGGCAACAGGACTTTTCCATGATCCAAGGGTTTGGGTTAAAACCCCAGTGGCTTCTCCTTCCCACTCTGGACAAACAGGGTGAAAGGTTTTACTAAGTCCAGGAGGCCTAAACTTGGGGCTTGCATCAGTAATGTCTTTAGACATTGGAAAGCATGCTCATGTTCAGTTCCTCATTGGAATTGGTCCTGATCACCCCCCTTAATGGCTTCATAGAGGGGCTTGGCTAAGAGTGCATTGTTTGCAATCCAGACACTGCAGAACCCGGTGCCTCCTAAAAATTCTCTAATTTGCCTTTGGGAGGTTGGCATGGGGATTGTACAAACTACCCACTTGTGCTCTGGCCCCAGGCTTTGGGTTCCCTGTTGCAGGTAAAAACCTAGGTATTTAACCTGCTGTTGGCAGAGTTGGGCCTTTTTACAAGACACAAGGTAAACCACCTGATCTAGGTGGCAGAGGAGATGCTCTGTCTATTGCTTACAGTCATTGAGAGACTCAGAGGCAAGCAGGAGGTCATCTACATATTGCAGGACAGTACAATTGTAATTTTTGGCTTGGAATGATTGTAAGTCTTTCCCCAGTGCTTGCCCAAAAATAGTGGGAGATTTTTTAAACCCTTGAGGCAGCCAGGTCCAGGTGTATTGGCTTTTGTTTCCCCCAGAGGGCCTTTCCCATTCAAAGGCAAGTATCTCATGGCTAACTGGGGCTATTCATATGCAGAAGAAGACATCTTTTAAATCCAAACAAGAGAACCAATTAGCTTTCCCTGGGGCCAGGCTGAGGAGGGTGTATGGATTTGGAACCACAGGTTGGATGGTTTCGGTGGCTGCATTAACTGCTCACAGGTCCTGAACGGGTCGGAATTCCCCAGTTTGAGTCTTTTTCACAGGCAACAGTGGAGTGTTCCATGGAGAGTTGCATGGTTGGATGATTCACTGTGCTTCTATCCACACCAAATGGCTCTGAATCTCTTCAAGAGCCTTTTGAGGGATAGGATACTGTCGCACTGCCACAGGGTGCATTATGGGTTTCAAAGCAGTTATTACCAGAGGGCAGTTTTTGGCTAAGCCTGGTGGGTTATACTCTGCCCAGACACTTGGTATGTCTGAGAATGGTAGGTTAGGGGAAATCTCCCCTCCTGTTTTGGGCTTCTCATGCAGCCACCACTCTTCTCTTGTAGGTGTAGTTAAAGACAGGATTTTCTGTGGGCCGTTAATTTTTAGTGAGGCTTTCCCTCCAGGGCCAAAGGTAATATGGGCATGAAGCTTCCTGATGGCAGCAGGCTTTCAGGCATACACAGAAACTGGTGTGATGCAGAATGGCCCCTGATGCTGCACTATTTGGCTTTTAATAATGGCCTCCTTTGTATTATACCCATGACACCCACAATGTCTATCATTTGGCCAGAAGATGGGCAAGTATTCTCCAGGGGCTGAGTCACTACAGAGTGCTCAGCACCAGTAACCACCTTGAAGTTTATTGTTTGGTCCCCTAATTTCACTTTGACCATGGGTTCCCAGGGCCCTAAAAATATGGAACCTGGCCTAAGTCACAGAATTCATCAGCAACCACGGCAATGGTGTCAGGGTCCAGACGAGGTCTGGGGCTAATGTCCTGCCTCCTTCTACCTGGTAGTGAGGTGGTTTTATTGGGACACTCGTTCTTCCAGTGCCCCTCTTCTTTGCAATGAGTGCACTGATTCCGACCTAAGTGTGCTCAGGCTTGCTGCATTTTTCTCTATTGGGGCCCTTGATCCCACTTCTCAAAGGCAGCAACAATTATTAGAGCTTTCTCCCTGAATTCTTGCTTTCTTTCTTTAGCTTCTACCTGGTCCTGATTGACAAATACCTTTGTGGTTACCTTTATCAGTTGACTTGTACTCATGCCTGCAAACCCATCTTGCTTCTGGAACTTATGTCGAATGTCAGGTGCTGGGCTGCCTGTTCTACAAAAGCAGCATTGATTAGCATCTGACTCTCTGGGGCCTAAGAGTCAAATGGTGTGTATTGGAGGAAGGATTCCATCAGCCACTCAAGAAATTTTCTCAGAGGCTCCTCTGGCTTCTGCAAGGCCTTTTTGACCTTGGTCATGTTGATGGCCTTTTGGCTGCCTTTTCAGAGGCCCTGGAGTAGGGCCTTGTGGAGCTTTTGGAGGGACTGCAACCCCACATCAGTGTTTAGGTCCCATTCTAGGCCCTCTCCCAGAAAACTGTGGGTGGTGTATTGGCCTGGGTCTAGGGTGCTGTTAGGGGTACTTTCCTCCAGGTGCTTCCACACCACTGCTACCACAAGCCAACGCTCCTCAGTGCTGAGGAGAGTTACAAGTAGCTGGTTGCAGTCAGGCCAGGTGGGCTGGTGGGTCTGGACAATGGACTGGAACAGATCAATCATCATCTGGGGCCTATCAGTATAGGATGACATATGATTCTTCCAGTTTAGCAAGTCAGTAGAAGTGAAGAGAAAATATACAAAGTTCCTCCTCCCTTTCTTAAAATCTTCCTGGACATCAACATAAGGAGGCCCTCAGGTCTCTCTCAGGTGCATTAAGGGTGTGGCTGCTTCACCCGCAGCTACACCTGGCTGGGAATGCAACAGCCATGGCTTGGGGGGCCCAGGGATGGCTGGGCTCAGTAGAGCCTCAGGAGATACTTCTGAGCTGTTGGGGGGTGGTGGTCAGGGATTGCTGTGGAGGAGTTTGGCTGGGCTGTGGGTATTGGTGGTATGAAGTAAGATGGGGGTTTTCTTCTTCTTCTGGTGGTCTGAAAAAAACTGGGACCATGGGCTTGTTGCCTGGTTTCTTGTGGGATTTCTCCACCACTTGGGCAAGGAACACCTGGCACTGTCCATCAAAGCAAGTCTTTATCCACTCTGGCTTCTTCTTTGCAACCTCCAGCCAGGTGGCAATGTAGGGAAACTGATCTGGGTGTCCAGGCATCCCTGACACTACTATAAACTGCTTTTACTTTCTCTAATTCAAAAGTTCCCTCAGATGGCCAATCTACCCCAAGTGTGGGCCATTCTAGCATACAGAATTTCCTGAGTTGACTCGGGGTCAGCTTGACTCCCCAGTCATCAGTAAAAGCCTTCTTAAAGTTGGACATCATACACCATATGGTGTCTTACTAGATTCCTCCCCCCCCATGTCAGCAGATCCAACAGTTAGGATTAAGGGTTTACAGACATAAATGAAGGGATTTTAGACAATCTAGTGCTTTGTTCGGCCTGCTGCTCCCCTAATGGGGACATTGGACACCACTTGGCTTTGGTGGCCTGGTATAACCCCCTGGCTGGCCCCCATTTTGGGGTTGCCCACCCTTAACCATATGAGGATAGCACTGACTCACTAACCCACAGACTCTGAACTCACTCATGGCCTGGTACTTGGCTCCAAATTCCCAGGACTTCTATTCATGCACTCAGTCACACACATTCAATCAACATTCCTCCCTCACCACCCTTCCTGAAACCAAATCTGAAGACTTCTGTTTCCCTTGATCCTCTGGATGGACACTGGTACTCAGAGAGTCTTGGTGGTTGGTCAAGTCTCCCTTCCACTCAGGCCCCTAGTCTTCTACAAGTGGGCTGACAACTTGATGCACTTGAGTGTTTACCAATCAGATGGGCAGCAGTCCTGATGCTTGGTTCCTGAAACTGTCCCAGATTCATTGCCAATCCAGCAGTGATGAGCACACTGGCTGGGGAGCTCAGGAGTCCAAGAGACAGGAAGATCCTGGTGTCAGCACTGGATTCCATTAGGTCTCCAGTCTGGGTGACACCACCGCCACAGGCAACGAAGGCAAGAATGTCGCCACTTCTTAGATCTTGGATAAGCCCCCAGAAATTTAGCACAAAAACCAGGAACAGGGCCACGGGCCTCCAGGAATGTTGATAAATTATTGAAAAGAAAAATAAATCACTTTCTACATGTAGCTGCACATGCCAATCCCAAAATCTTGCAGCAGGCTACTGCAGGGTTTAGCTCCTTACTATCTCACTGGTGAAAGAAACAGATATAAAACGTTCTTCCCCAAGATCATGGCTGGGCATGACCAATCACTGAGTATGGCTTTAAATTAGTGTCTTTGGATCACTGGGCACCTGGCTCAGAGGGGTGCCCTGATTCCAACTTCCATGTACAAATGCTGCCGCAGAGGAGACAAAAATGCTGTGCTTACTGAGGACTGTGGAGGGCAGTCAGATAATGGACAGCATTTACTGAGAAGGGCAAGAAGGCTGTTTTAGAGACCATGAAGAAGCTCATGGCACTGTTCTTGGACCCTTCCCTGGGCATTTGGCACCACTCTGCACCCACTTAGTGGGTCCCTGGACCTGTATGAGCTGGGAATGACTGATTTTGGAAACTCCTCTCCAATATGCCCCCTTCCTTCCAAACTTTGCACTTCAGACAAAAACAGCTTGAAAAAATGAAAGGAGTGTAAGTAACTATGGAGGCTGATATTCTGGAGCAAATAGTTTTCAGCTTCAAACATCTTAGAGATGATGACTGTATTCTGGGAAATAAAAGGGCAACTAAGCTCCTATAAACAGGGGAACTCCAAAACAACTAACAGAAAATGTATCAGGATAAGACAGAGACTCAGAAACACAGAGAATCCTTGCAGACTGCATTTGCCATGGGCAGACCTTCCTTACTACTCCTTTCTTTGTAAAAAAGGCACAATGATTGTCAGTAATTCAGAAAATGTCTGTTGTCAGACACTTTCTTTCCTACCTATTTTTCAACTGAGCTCACTAAGCTACACTTATGATTAAGGAAAAATCAACTCAGGTATATATGGAAGGATCATTTTCTACAACATGAATTGCAATGGAAATTTTTAGACAGGTCTGTGACACCAAAACTCAATTATCTAGAAATTTCCCATACCCTTCCTGAGAATTTCTAAGAATTTATAATAATTAAGGTTTAAATTACTTATGAAACTTTGGCTAATGTGGAAAATATTGGTCTAATAAATACATTTTATTTTAATACATATGACTAAGGTCTCATAGAATCATTGAATTTTTAAGCTGAGAGAGCCTTCCCTCATAAATTTGCAACTTTGAGTCTAAAAGAGGTTGAGTTACATATTCATAGTTAGGAAAATGGTTAGAAGCAACTCAATGATAAGAACCTAGGCCTTCTGGCTTTCTGTCTCAGCTAATTTCAGTTAATAGTCATATTTACAAAATCTTGTTTCTTGAAAGTTAAAAGCATATTGTCTTAAAGCATTATAAATACTCAGATTAAGAAAGATAATGCTTTTCTATTAATGTATTTATAACACATAGCCTAGAATAATTGCATTGAAAATTTGTCCCTGAATACTAAGAAATAGCTGAGTATCTACTTAAACAGGTATAGAAAGTCACAGGCATAGAACGTTGGCTAGAACATCAATGCATGCGTGTGTGCTTTAGAGGGACTGGCTCTTTATTTCAAAAAGAAATTTTGTCAATTTTCAGTATCTAAACAGTTGCATTATTAGGTTTATCTTTCTCCCAATCTGCCCCCAAAAGAGACGACCCCAAAGAAGGTTACATTTTAAGCCAATAAGCTGCAGGATGCATACCTAACAGACCTCACAGAAACCTCACCAGCAACAAGGAACTGGGTGGGGAAAAATTATAAAAGATCAGCATACTGCCAGCCCAGACAGTAGAAATGGGGTGGGCAGTGCTCTCCAACTTTAAAGAAGCAAAGTTTCAAAATAATATAGAATTTTTAAAAACTTTTGTATATAAGGTATTCAAGATTTGTCCAGCATTGGCTGATACAAATATGAGATGGTACTTTTATAGATAGCAGCTTCAGACCCAGAAAAGGGTGATGAGATATCTTATATGGCTAAATCAGTGACAAGAATGTAATTTTTTCTTTGCTTTTTAAAAAAGAGGCAAGAGAGTGCATCGGTCTTCACCCCAACATAAGGGGCACATGATTTATACAGTCGGAAAGGGGGTAGAGAAAGGATCAGACAAAGATTTGGTCTCAGAGGTCTTACCATATTAATTTGGTCACTTCTGATGAGAAAAATAAAAATAAAGATAATAAATTTGTCCTAAGATACCGTAAAGCTAAAAACCTCAGCAGTACTGTTTCTTTTTTCTTTTAGGCTAACTTCTAGAATCACCTTTCCAGTTTGGCTGGTGCTTTGTATAGAGCAGTGAGTTTTCCCTCAATGGAATTTTTCCCTGGACTGTTCATTTCTCAGTGAGGCAGGTCCATACCTCCTTCCCACCTCTTCAGGGAGAGCAATATATATGAAGCTGAAAAGCTATCTTCCAAAAATAAGAAAGGGATTAGATTACTGCTTCAGAGCTATGGGATTATTTAGAAGGTTTTACAAATGGTTGCTACAACAACAAAAATGGGGGTAATTATAATATATATACCACACAACATACTATCAAAGACACTTGCATTGTGCTCACATTCTTAAATGTTATTCCCACAAGTGCTCAGCCCCTAGCCCAGCTGCAATCCTGAGAGAGGCAGAGACAGTTTGGTGAAGAAGACACAGGGCTGGGGTAGGTGGGTGTATGGGTTATGGGTGTGGGGGTAAAAGGTGACAGGAGAAAGCAGCCTTTGAGTCAAAGCTCAGTCTTCAGTTTAAAGGTCAGCTTCAGGGAGGTGCAGCTGCAGAGCAGTACTTGGGTGTCCTACATCACATTTAAGTCAAGCAGAGTCTAGTTTAGCATTCTTTGTTTACAGATGTGCTCCTCTTTGGTGCATTTCAGTTTATCTTACAAATCATCAATTGTCTTTTCCAGCTTGGCAACTGATCTCTCAGCAAACTCAGCATAGGTCTCTGTCTCTTTGAGTTTGTCAATAAGAACCTTTATCTCTTCTTCATATTTGTCTTCTTTTTGAGAGTACTTTTCTTCAACAGCACTCAGACACTTCAGATTCTGGTCCATCAGTCTGATTTATTCATCTACCTCTCAGCAACAAGACTCCGCAAGTTCAGCTCTTTCCTCAGTGCATTCCAAGTCCCTTTCAATAATGAACAACTTCCAAACCAGCCTCTCATACTTCCAATATGTCTCTTCTGCAATGTGCTTAGCTTCTTTGAGTTGGATTTCCTGGAGTTCCATCTTTTCTTCATCTTTTAAAGCCCAGCTTTCAATAAAGTTCATACCTCTTCACTCTCATCAGCAGCTTTCTCTGCTTCCTCCAGCTTTTGCAGGGCAGTGGCCAGGTGTTCCTGAGTGAGGTCCAGCTCTTCTTCAACAAGCTGGATCTGATGGTTCAAGGAGGCCACTTCAGCCTCAGCCTGTTCCCAGGCCCACCTTTCCCCTCCACTTTCTGCTAGAGTCACTCAGCTCTCTCCTTGGCATCATCTGCCTGCAGCTGTAGAATGTGGATCTTGAGCTTCACCACCTGGATGTTGGTGATCCTGGCCGTGGTGCTCACCCAACAGCTGCTTGTGCTCCCATATGTTTTTTTAATTAGTAGTATGTGCATTACGAAGGGAGGTTATAAGTATTATTCATATATCTTGTACCATTTGACTTATACAATGAGAATGTATTAGAAATCTTCATAAGATTTCAAAATGCAGTAGTCCACATTTGTTTAACAATTTTACCAGGTGATCTCAATATACTTTTCTAACTTGCAAGGACAAAAATGAGTTTTTTCCTAAAAGGCTGTGTGGGATTTTAGCAAGACTATCAGGCATTTATGACATGTCCTTTGATAGCTGTAATTGAAGCTAGAGTATTAGAAATCTTGCCTTATTTCTATGAACTTGGGCAATCAGGAAGTAATCACTTCAAGCTTTAGATTTTGTCATTTGTCAAATAGGGATAAAAATATCTGTCCTGTCAAACTCAACAGGCTTGTTGTAAGGATTATGTGAAATGTTTGTGAAAGCTCTTATATGTGTGCATGCATTAACTAATATTTCCTTCTTCTGTATCAATATACCTATTTCAACATTTTCCCCACTCTATAGCTTTCAATTTTGTTCACTCCACAGAAGACAGTAAAATGCCAAGAAGTTAGATTACTTGAGCTAAGTTCCATAATGAACAAATGACAAGTGTTAATATCTGTTATTCTTTGGGTTTCTTCTATGTACTAGGAACAATACCACATGCCATTTGTTCCGTTATACATACGAGGAAACCAAATACCAGGGAGTTTAGGTAAATTGCCCCAAATTACACAACTGGTAAGTAGCAGAGCCAGGATTCAAACCCAGGTTTGTCAGACTCCGAAGCTCTTTCTCTTATTCATGCCTTTCAGAGACAATAGTCACTTGCTGGGATGATGTTTACATTATTTTCACATACATGAATGACTTTTGTTCACAGAAGTGGTATAGAATGGCAGTTTTCTGAAACCTACTTTCTCTAATAAAATAAATGGTTGTCTTCTAACACCTAGCCAGTTGAACTTGTGTCTCTGTTCTGAATATCTATTTTTTTCAAACTGCTGTTTCTAAAATGTTTCTGATTTGGATTTAAAATAGCCCACCAATTTGGGGAACTTTTGAGTTTAAAATGTATACAAGGATTGACTTTCCCCCTGGATTTGATTATCTCATTGACAGTAACCAATGTCTTCATGAATAGGAATGTGTTTACTTATAGGCACATAAGTAATTCATTTAGAAAATTAAGTTACCTGACTAGGGAGATTGCGTGTTTTGATTGTATAGCAGTCCTTCTGAGACTAACTTACAATTTATAAAAGCCAGATGGAAAGTGGAAGCAGTTCATTTCATGACTCTTTAAATGCTTAAGTTTGTTAACCCCTGCATTTCACCTTTTTTTTTAAGTTCAGTAAGGCAGAAACAATGTGTTGGTGAATTTATAATATGTAAAATAGCCAGTAAGTACTTACTACATTCTGTACCAGGGTAAGAGTTTCAGAGAAAACATTAATGGCTCATCTTTAAGCACTTTTTCATTGCTCCTTATTTTCTTATTTGTATTTTTCCATCAAAATGGTTTTAAAAGTGTGTGTCATGAGTTCAAATGCCTGCTATGTGGGCAGGAACCAATTCTGATTTGCTCCAGTGAATCACACTGTATTAGCATATACTCTGTATGTTATTGCTTCAAATGAGAGTATGTAGAAATATTTTATTTTTAAATACATTAAAGAATATTATTATAATTGCACTATTAACTATAGTCCATGGTTTACTTTAGGATCCCATTATTGTGGTGTATAGTTATATGCTTTTCTTAAAATAATTCTTATTCTAATAACAAATATACAATCTAAAATTTCACATTTAACCACATTCAAACATAATTTAGTGTCATTAATTAATTCACAATGTTGTCCTGCCATTAATACCATTAATTACCAAAATGTTGTTTACAATCTAGACAGAAACTCTACAATTTAAGCATTAACTCCCCATCCTTTCTTGTATCCCAGGCCCTAGTACCCTAAACACTAGTTTCTGACAGTGTGAATTTAATTATTCATTATTTATCAACATTGAGATCCTAAAATATTTGTATTTCTTTGTCTGGCTATTTTCCAAACATGACATCTTCAAAGATCATTCATATGGTCACATGTATCAGAACTTCATTTTATTTTATGGCTGAATAATACTCTATTGTATTTATACACACATTTTGTTTATTCATTGGTTGTTGGACACCGTAGTTGATTTTATCTTTTGACAATTGTGAATAATGCCATCAGGAAAAAATGTGCTGTTGTGTCCTTGGTTTCAATACTTTTCAATACCTGAAATGGGAATTGCTGGATCATCTGGTAATTTTATACTAAATCTTCTGAGAAACTGCCAAAATATCTTCCACAGTAGCTGGACCATTTTATATTCCCACCAACAAAGAATGAGTTCTCCTATTATTCTACATCTTCTCCAATACTTGTAATTGTCTATTTTTAATAGGATTAAAAAAATAAATGGTATTTCATCGTAGATTTGATTTGCATTTCCCTAATGGCTATATTATCATATGTCTTTTCACTTGCTTATTGGCCATTTGTATATGTCCTTAGAGAAATGTCTATACATTTTTAAATTGTGTTGTTTCTCTTTTCCTTTTTGAGTTGTAGGATGTCTTTATATATTTTGAATATTAGATGCTCAATCAGGGTTGTCAAATGTCCTGGGGAATAATTTGCTGCTGAACGATGGTGGCAGATACTAAGGCAGAGGTCCCGGTAAACAGCACTGAGGAGGAGCAGCCTCTCATTGTGGCTGAGGAGTTGGCTGCCCAGAAGCATGAACAGAGATTGAGAAAATTCTGGGAACTCTACTTGAAGCAGGGACACTGAGGCATTATTAAAGGTGTTAAAAATCCATTAGTTCCTGAGGCTTTTCAACAATCTAATTAATGGTGGCACTTCAGGCTCAGTCCACTCACAGAAGCAGTGAGCAACCAACAAGAACTTGCATAAATATCTTTCTGAAAGCTCCAGAAAAGTTAAAGTACTACTGTAACAGAAGCATCAAATCAAGAAAAAAGCTACTTAAAAGTACTAGGATCTCATGGCCCTTCCTCCACCCCTTACTAAGACAGAGTACAGCCACTTTCACTCCCAATGCAGATCCCTGGTCCTGGTTATGAAGAGAACAGGGAAACTCTCATGCTGCACTGGGAGCATGTGTGTCCAGCACATTCTGTCAGGTGGTGGCCCAAGGGACTCACCATCTTATAACTTGCCATATGTGTAGAAGGCAGCAAATGGAACTCTTCTACAGAATGGCTGTGAGAGAGCAGTCAACTAATGTAGCCAGGGTCAAGAGATAGCCAGCTGTAGGACTTACAGTGCAGTTACCCAACAATATGAGGAAACTGTTTCCTAGGGAAAAAGGAAACTCCTTTATGGAGCTTTGTTGAATTAAGAGGTATAACAATGTTGGCTGATTGTTGTTAGATATGGGATACATTTATGAGGAAAAGTGATGAGCTGAAGGCTTCAAGTTTGATACTTCACTGACATATGAATGATACAAAAGTTTCCATGTGTGCCCTGAGGGAAAATTGCATTTCCTGTGGCCACAGACTTGAGAGCTTTGAAAACCAGACACAAAGCCTTATGGTGAGAGTAGCAGATTTATAATGTAAACTAAAATTTCAACCTGAAAAGGTGTCTACTGTAAAAGTAAGGTATTTGATTGGAAAATAATTGGGTCCTGAAATGTGGGATGATTGATAATGATGGTGTTGGGGAGATGGGATCCCTGGAATCTGCTGAGCCTTTGCTAGGTAGATCTGTAATGGACTGCCCTGAGGAAAGAGCTTCCTGGCTTCCAGTCTCCTCAGAGGAGACTGCCATCCAACCTCCACCTAATGAGATTAATGCTTCACTGTGTGCTAACCCTATAGCCACCTCCACTGGGAAAACTGTCCTCATTCTTCTGTCTGGGGCAGCTAATCCAGCTAATCCAGATGAAACTGCAATGAAATGCCCTGAGATAATTGGCTTGAAAGAACTGCTATTTCTTTTCATAACCCACCTGCATTACCTCTCTTTTCTTCAATAGGTACAGCCTAAGTCCCAACAGACCCCAAAAGATGAGGTAAAAAGTGTGACCCATGAGGAAGTACAGTATACTCCAAAAGAACTGCAAGAGTTTTTCAATCTATATAGACCAAAATCAGGGAAATATGTGTGGTAATGGATATTAAAGGTGTGGGATAATGGTGGAAGGAATATAAAGTTAGATCAAGCTGAATTTGTTGATATGGGCCCACTAAGCAGAGATTCTGCATTCAATATTGTAGTCTGAGGGGTTAGAAAGGACATTAATAGTTTGGTTCATGGGCTGAAACATTGATCCAATGCTGTTTGACATTAACTGAAGTCAAAATGCCAGAACTGTCCTTGTATAATGTGAGATCAGAGGATTAGAGAGTGGATTTGTCATGGAAGACCTGCTCACACACCCCAGTAACGTCCAGAGAACACATCTGTGGTAGTTAGATTCAGTTGTCAACTTGGCCAGGTGAAGGCACCTAGTTTTGTTGCTGCAGACAAGAGCCAATAGTACGTGAACCTCATCTGTTGCTGATTACATCTGCAGTCGGCTAGGAGGCATGCCTGCTGCAGTGAATGATGTTTGACTTAATTGGCTGGGGCTTAAATTAGAGAGTGCAACATAGCACAGCCCAAGCAGCTTGGCATACCTCATCTCAACACTCGCAGCTCAGCCCAGACCTTTGGAGATGCAGAAAAGAAACACCCCGGGGAAAGTTGTTGGAACTCTGGAGAGAAGGCCAGCAGAGATTCTCACCTGAGCCTTACCATGTAAGAAAGAACCTCAGTGGAACATTAGCTGCCTTTCCTCTGAGGCACTAACACAATAAATTCCCTTTTATTAAAAGCCAATCCATCTCTGGTGTGTTGTATTCCGGCAGCTAACAAACTAGAATAGCATCTTTCTCCAGAAACTTGAGAAACAAATTTGTGAAACTAGCTCCATCATCCCTGAGGAGCCCTGTAGTGGCCCTTATCTGTAGATCAAATATAACCATTGTATCTACTGTCACTGAGCTGGAAACTTTAAATACAATGGGTATGATCAGATCCCGAGTTGGCAGAAGACATGTGGTGACAGTTAATCACCATAGACAAGGTGGGCATGGCCACTATAATGGACATCAGAATCAAAACTGGATTCAAAACAATCTAACTCACAGAGACTTGTGATGGTGAGTATATCATTGCGTCCCTAGAAGAAAAATTGATGGGCAGTCTACTAAATTCTCGTTTGAGCTGTATAAGCAGTAGAGTTCTAGGTCAAGTGCACAGAACAATAACTTGAATCATAAAAACAGAGTCATGGCCCCTTAATTAATTCCAAGATTGAAACCATTTACAAACCCAGAGCCCCTTGAATGAGAAGTCTGGGTAAACTTTTGGGAAGGACCCTTTTATACTACCGCAAATTTACACTCTTAACCTTCCTCCCAGCCTTCCCCAAGGAGACTTACAGTCTTTTACAAGGGTGACTGTACACTGGGGAAAGGCAAATGATCAGATATTTCAGAGATTATTGGACACCAGCTCAGAAGTGACTCTAATTTCAGGAGACTACAAACATTACTCTGGTCACCAGTCAGAGTAGGGGCTTATGGGCATCAGGCGATCAATGGAGTTTAAGCTCAGGCTCATCTTACTGTGGGTCCTGTGTTCCCCGGACCATTCTGTGGTCATTTCCCCAGTTCCAGAATGCATAATTGGAATCAACATAATCAGCAACTGGAAGAATTCCCACATTGGTTCTCTGACTCATGGAGTGAGGGCTATTATGGTAGAAAAGGCAAGTGGAAACCGCAAGAACTGCCCTTACATAGTAAATAATGAATCAGAAGCAATACTATATTCCTGGAGGGATTGCAGAGATTAGTGCTACTCTTAAGGTCTTAAAGGATGGAGGGGTGGTGACTCCCACCACATCCCCATTCAACTCTCTTATTTGGCCTTTGTGGAAAACAGATGGGACTTGGAGGATGAGGATGGATTATCATAAATTTAACCAGGTGGTGAACCCAATTGCAGCTTCTCTCCCATTTATTGCTTGAGTAAATCAACAAAACCATTGGAACCTGGTGTGCAGCTATTGATCTGTCAAATTCTTTTTTCTCAACACCTCTCAGTAAGGACAACCAGAAGCATTCAGTTGGCGAGGCTGTCCTGCCTCAGGGGTTTATCAAGTCTCCAGCCCTCTGTCACAATCTTGTTCACCAGGAGCTTGATTAATTCTCTCTCCCATAAGACATCACACTTGTTCATTATATTGATGATGTCATGCTAGTTGGACCTAGTGAGCAATAAGTAATGTTTACTCTGGACAATTGGTAGGGCATTTGCCATCAGGGGATGGGAGATAAATCCAACAAAAATACAGGGTTCTTCCACCTTTGTGAAATTTCTAGGTGTCCAGTGGTGTGAGACATGTCGATATATCCCTCATAAGGTGAAGGATAAGGTGTAGCATCTAGTCTCTCCTAAGACCAAAAACCGAGGCACAATATCTAGTTGACCTCTTTGGATTTTGGATACAGCATATTCCTCATTTGGATATGCTACTGCCACCCATTTACCAAGTGTGCAGCAAAGCTGCTAGGTTTGAGTGGGAACCAGAACAAGAAGAGGCTTGTGCAAAACATCCAGGCTGCTGTGCAAGTTGCTCTGCCACTTGTGCCATATGATTCAGCAGATCCAATGGTGCTGGAAGTGTCAGTGGCAAATAGGGATGCCTTTGACAGGACCCTATTTGAGAATCACAATGCAAACCTTAGGACGTTGGAGCAAAGCCTTGCCATCCACTCCAGATAACTACTCTCCTTTTAAACAGTTTTTAGCCTGTCACTGGGCCTCAGCAGAGAAAGAACACTTAACCATGGGCCACTAATTTACCATGAGATCTGAGCTGCCTATCATGAGTGCAGTGTTGTCTGACACATCAAGCAATAAAGTTGGGCCTGCATAGCAGCACTTCATCACAACGTGGAAATGGTATATTAGAGATAGGGCTCATGCAGGTCTTGAATGCACAAGTAAATTACATGAGGAAGTGGCCCAAATGCCCATGTCCCCCATTCCTGCCAGATTATCTTCCTTTTCTCAGAACAGAGCCATGGCCTTTTGGGGAGTGCCTTACAGTCAGTTGACTAGGAAGAGAAAACTCCAGCCTGGTTTACAGATGGTTTTGCATGATATGCAAGGACCTCTGGGAAGTGGACAGCCACAGCCCTACAATCCCATTCTGGGATGTCCTTAAAGGTCAGCAGTGAGGAGAAATCTTCCTAGTGAGTCAACTTTGAGCAGTGCGTTTGTATACTGTCTCATTGGCTGATGCCAATGGTTTGGTTCAATGGTCAGGGACTTGGAAGGAGCATGATCAGAAAACTCATGATAAAATGCTCTGTGGAAGAGGTATGAGGTTATATTTTTCGAGTGGACAAAAGACATGAAGATATTTATGTCTTGAGTGAAGGCTCACCAAAGCATAATTTCATCAGAGGAATGTCTGACTAATCAGTTGGATAAGAAGACCCGCCCTGTGGATACAGTCATCATCTTTCCTCAGCCATTACTGCCATTGCCCAATGAGCTCGTGAACAAGGTGGGCATGATGGTAGGGATGAAGGTCATGCATGGGCTTAGTAACGTGGACTTTTGTTCCCCAAGGCTGACCTAGCTATGGTCCATGCTGAAAGCCCAATATTCCAACAGCAAAGACCCACACTCAGTCTCTAATATGACACCATTTCAGGAGGTGATCAGCATGATACTTGATGGCACATCGATTATGTTGGACCACTTCTGTCATGGAAGGGGCTGTGATTTTTTTCTAACTGGAATAGACACATACTCCAGATATGGGTTTGCATTCCCTGCATGCAATGATTCTGTGAAAACTACTTATAGAATGCTTTATTTACCATCATGGTATTCCAAACAGCATTCCTTCTGATCAAGGAAGCCACTTCACAGCAACTGAAGTGTGGGACTGGGCACATGCTCATGGAATTATCTGGTCTTACTATGTTCCCCATTATCCAGAAGTAGCTGGGTTGATAGAATGGTGGAATGACCTTTTGAAGACCCAATTAAAGTGTCAACTAGGTTGCAGTACTTCTGAGAGTTGGGAAAACATTCTCCAGGAGGCTGTGTATACTCTGAATCAGCACCCACTGTATGGTGCTGCTTTTCCCATACCCAGGATTCACAGGACAAAGAATCAAGGGGTGGAAATGGGAGTGGCACCACTCACTACTCCCCCAGTGATCCAGTAGGAAAATTATTGCATCCTGTACCTGAAACCTTAAGCTTGGCTGATCTACAGGTCTTACTTCCAAAAGGAGTGCTCCTTCCAGGAGACACAACAATGATTCCATTTGAACTGGAAATTAAGACTGCCACCTGGTGACTTTGGGCTTCTCATGCCCCAGAATCAACCTCCATGAAAGGGAAACTGTTCTGTCTGGGGTGATTGATCCTGACAATCAAGGGGAAATAGGACTGCAACTACACCATGGAGGTAAAGAAGAGTTTTCCTGAGATATAGGAGGTCCCCTAGGACATATCTTTGTACTACCATGCCCTGTGATTAAATTCAATGGGAAACTGCAACAAACCAATCCAGGCAGGACTACCAATGACCCATAAACTTCAGGAATGAAGATCTAGGTCACCCCACCTGGCAGATAACCATGACCATCTGAAGTGGTTGCTGAGGGTAAAGGAAACATGGAATGGATAGTAGATGAAGATAGTGATAAATATGAACTATAACCACATGACCAGTTACAGAAATGAAGACTGTGATTGTATGAATATTTCCTCCCTGTTTTGTTATGAGTATGTTTGCATTTGTACATAAGCAAATATATCTTTTCTTCTTATCATATGACATAAGTTGTATTGTTCATGTTAGGATGTTTAAGACGTAGGATAAAAAGTTCAAGACTGAATGTTCCCTAAGGACTTTTACCCTATTCCGGAGTGATATAGTGAATGTCTGGCTGTAGGCAGGACAGTTGAGTATTGTTAGGCAAAACATATGTTTGTTATTGTGTTCTACTTGGAAATTAAACATGTTTCTAGGTGATGTGTATAGCTGCCAAGTTGACAAGGGGTTGACTGTGGCAGTTCTGTTCTAGTATCAATTTGGCCAAATGATTATGCCCAGTTGTCTTTCCAGGAAAGCACTGGCCTGACCATTGCTGCAAGGATGTTTCATGACTGGTTGGTAATCCAGAAGCCTAGTGTATTAGGTCATCAGTCAGTTGATTGCATCTGTGACTGATTACATCTGTGAAAAACTAAGGTGTGTCTATCACAGTGCAATAATCCAATCAGTTGAAGACTTCTAAAGAAAAAGAGAAATTCTTTCACTGCTTCTTCATCCAGCAAGCCCCTCCTGCAGAGCTCGCCCAGACCTTTCATTAGATCCACCAGCTTCACAGTCTGCTCTGTGGATTTTGGACTCTTCCATTCCCACAGTTTCATAAGACAACTCTAAATCTCATAATCACAGATCTCTCTTGCTGGTTCTGTTTCTCTACAGAACCCTGACAAACACACATTTTATGAGAAGAACCTACATAAAGTGAGGGGTGGAGGAATATAGGAAAATAGTTTATATATTATTGAAGTTGGTATCAAAGAAAACAAAACTGTTAAACATTTAGGGCATTAAACTTGAGCTTCATGGTATAGATACAAAGAGATTATCAGCGAATATGCAAGCTCACAGACAGGTTGCCTGGGGCAAGGGGAGTGGGGATTTAATGCATAAATGGTTGTAGGGTGTTGGTTTGGGGAGATGGTAAAGTTGTAGTTATGGAAGGTGGTGAGGGTACGGTAACATTGTGAATATGATTAATCCTGGTCAAGAGTATGCTTGGGAGAGGTTGAGATAGAAAAGAGTATGCTGTATATAAATTCCCCACATTTGAAAAATGAGCAACTACAGAGACAATGACAATTAAATGTAATATATGATCCTGGATAGAATCTAGCAAGAAAAAGTTCAAAAAGATATTTTTGGGACATATGAGAAAATTACAGTATAGACTGTAAGCTTTTTATCAATGTTAAGTTTCTTGAACTGGATAACTGCACTTAAGGTGGGTTACATAATGGAATATCCTTGTTTGATGGAAATATACATGGCAATATTCAAGGAAAATGATGTATACAATCTACATTCAAGTGTTTGGAAAATGGTCTGATAATAAACAAGTAGGTCGCTAAGTGGAGTTATATGGTAAATACAGCAAAATGTTGAAAATTGTGGATCTGGGTATCTGGAGGGGTCCGGTTATGTTGGAGTTCTTTATATGTGATTTGTATTATTTTTGTAACTATCCTATCAATTTGAAAGTATTTCAAATAAAGTTTAAAAATGAAAAAGACCCCATCAGATATGTAGTTTCCTAATATTTTCTCTTATTCTGTAGGTTGAATTTTCACTTTCATGATAAAGTAATTTGTTGCAGAAAAGTTTTTAATTTTGATGACATCTCATTTAGCTGTTTTTTCTTTTGTTGCTTATGCTATTGGGGAAAATGTCTAACAAATAATTATTAATGCAGGTCCAATTTTCTTCTAGGAGTTTTATAGCTCTGGTTCTTATATTTATGTCTTTGATCCATTTCGAGTTGGTTTTCATATATGGTGTGAAATAGGGCTCCATCTTCATGATTTGCATACCAAGATCCAAATTTCCCAGCACGATAGGTTGATGAGACTATCCTTTTCCAATAAAGTAGGCTAGGCACCTTTATCAAAACTTAGTTGCCCATATATATGAGAGTTTATTTCTGAACTCTTGTAGGATTCCATTACACTACATGTCTGTCCTTGTGCCAGGACAAAGCTGTTCTGATAATTGCGGTTTTTTGAGTGGTTTAGGGAATGGAAAGTGTCACTCCTCCAATTTAGGCTTTCTTTTTCAAGGTGGCTTTAGTTATTCAAGACCCCTACTCTTCCACATACATTTGATGATTAGCTTTCCCATTTCTGCAAAAAAAAGAAAAGACTGTTCTAGTTTGCTAGCTGCCAGAATGCAATATACCAGAAATGGGATGGCTTTTAAAAGGGGGGAGGGATTTAATAAGTTGCATGTTTATAGTTCTAAGGCCATGAAAATGTCCCAATGAAAGCAAGTCTATAGAAATGTCTGATCTAAGCTATCCAGGGAAAGATACCTTGGTTCAAGAAGGCCAATGATGTCCAGGGTTTCTCCCTCAGCTTGAAAGGCACATGGTGAACAGGGCTGCATCTGCTAGCTTTCACCCCAGACTTCTTCTATCCTGAAGCTCCCTTGGGGGCATTTTCCTTCTTCATCTCCAAAGGCCTCTATCTGTGTATGTTCTCATGATTATTGGGACTCTCTCATGGCTCTGCTGCTCTCCAAGATCCTTCTTCTTGTAAATGATTACAGCAAAACTAATCAAGACCCACTTGGAATTGGTGGAATCACATGTTCATCTAATCAAAAAGTTAATACCCACAATTGGGCATACCACATCTCCCTGGAAATAATCTAATCAAAAGATCCTAACCTGCATTGTTGACTAGGGATTAAAAGAAATTGTTGCTACCACAAGATTGGATCAGGATTAAAACATGGCTTTTCTAGGGCACATAATCCTTTCAAACAGGCACAAAAACTGTTATCATACAGAATAATTGCTCTGCTGTAACAATGCCTGTACTTCACTTATTCATCCCTCCTGCCTCCCCCTGAATTTATGACAACTACTGAACTTATTATTTTCTCTATAGCTTTGCTCTTATTAGAATGTCATATAGTTAGGATCATTCAGTATATAAACTTTTCCCATTAGCTCCTTTCACAAAGCAATATGCATTTACATTTCTTCCCTTTCTTTTAGTGATTTGATAGTTCATTTCTTTTAATTGCTGATTAATATTTCAGTGTGTAGATATAGCACAGTTGTTCATTCATTCACTTATTAAAGGACACCTTGGTTGTTTCTGATTTGGGACCATTATGAATAAAACTGTTATAAACATTTTTTGTGTGGTAATTTTCTGTGGACATGAATTTTCAACTCATTTGGAAAAATACCTTGGGATGTGTTTGCTGGATCACATGGTAAGCTTATCTATAGCTGTGCAAGAAACTTCCAAACTATCTTCCAAAGTGACTGTGCCAATTTACATTCCCATCAGGAATGAAGGAGGATTCCTGATGCTCTACTTCTTCTTAAAGACTTGATGCTCTCCGTGCTGCATCATTTTTTCAATTTTCCACAGATCTTGCATATTCTGTTCTTATTCAGTCTTTTTTTTTTTTTTACTCTTTGTATTTCAATTTTGAAAGTTTGTTGTTGTTGCTTGTTTTTGCTTTTTGTTTTCTTTGGTGAAGTTTGTTTCATCCCCTACTCTATGGTGAATTGTGAGTGTGCTTATGTACATGTGTTCAACTTCACCCACACATGGGTAAGGTGGTAGAAGTGGGCTTGGAATTATGGTCTTTACCATTCCAGTGTTAAGATATTCAGGATGGAAAGATTACTCTACTCAGTCTTATCTAAGTGGCACCCAGGGCTGTTTGGTAAAGAAAAGTACTCTAGAATGATTCCTGTATGCAGATAAGGTTTGAAAACCTTCTTCTTCAATCTGTGGGTAAAACATATGTGGAGTATGGAAAAGCCAGAGCTATGATGAAGAAACAAAGTGCCCTGGTTAATCCATGCCTGGAGCCTTCCCTACTGCTGCACAGTGTATTAGCAAATCAAACTTCTGAAAAGAACTCATCTTTCAACAGCTCTTCTCAGTTAAGTGTTCCCCTAGCCTGGAAGGGCTACTATAGAACCTCTGTTTAATATTTGATTTGTTAGATGTGCAACTCTAAGTTCAACTTGCCAAGTTACTAGATAAGAGTAATTTGAGGTGTCTAACAAAGGAAGCAAGGAGAGCCACAAATCAAATGCCCTTGATTGTCACCTACTGAGAGCCACTTGGTAGTTGGTATCCTTGCATAGCTCTCCTTGTTTTACTCTGAGAACATTGGCACTAATATAAAATCTTGGACTTTAAGGAGGCACAGGACTCTGATCCTTCACCAAGTCTACCTTCCTGTTTGTATTTGGTCCCAGGACTTGTGACCTGTACAGGCCAAGGAAGTGGCAATCTTTGGAAATTAGCATATCTGACTACATGGACTGTCAATGTCTGCTAAAAATAAAATAAAATTATTTAACTGTCAATGTCTTTGAGACATCGTGGAAAAGGAAATGGTTGTTGCCACCAATTCTATTCACTTTGGAGAGAGCACAGAATCAAGAGTGGCAAAGCCCAGAGTGGAAGTTTCTATTGACATATCTTCAAGCTGATTATTTTCTTGGCCATATCCAGTTTATTGATGAAGGAAGGAAAGGAATTCTTCTTTTCATTTACAGTGTTTTTGATTTCTACATATCTTTTTCATTCTTTCTTAGAGTTTCCATCTCTCTGCTTACATTACTCATCTGTTCTGGAATAATCTCCAATTTTCCCATCAATTACTCAGCATATTAATCATATTTAGTTTAAATTCCAAGTCTTATAATTTCCACATCTCTGCCATATTTGAGTCTTTTTATAAAGCTTGCTCAGTCTTCTCAGAGTGTTTTTTTTTTCTTTTTTTTGTATGTTTTGTAATTATTTATCTGAAGCTGAATATCATGTACTGGATCAAATGAACTGATGCCAAATAGGATCTGGCTAGGATTAGGTAGGTTGTGTTAACTGGTTGCCATAGCTGTAGGTGTTGGAGGATAAAATTTCCTCTGGTGTCCTTGTTTTTGGTTTCCCCTGATGACTGTGTGTTTTCTTAATCACTTCTTTTCAAAGTAAAGTCAAAGCTAGGCAGTTCTTTCTTCTGTAATACCTTGCTATTAATCAAGAGCCCTATTGATGTTCTGGAAAAGTGCAGGGGAAAAGGAGGTGTTCTATAATCCTATGGTATGACATCAGCCTTTCAGTAAACCTGTTCCCTTCTCAGCTTTCCCCAACCCTTATGTAAGACATGGAAGTTAGAAGTAACTGGAGATGTGTATTTCCCTTCCTTCACATTGGCAGGGTCTCATAAAACCATAGTCTGTTAGGCTCTTGTAAAAACAGTAAAAAGAATGTTTGGGGTGTCTTTCAAAATTGTTACTTTTCTCATTCTCCTGCTGGAAAAAGAAGGGGAATTTTATACAGTCTTCACATTGAGAATCTGGTGGGGTCTCTAGAGGTAAAACTTAAGAAAGCACAAAGGCCCCACTAAAACTATACCTTCTCTTCCAACCAGTCCACATTGAGCCACCAACAATTCACCAATTACAGTTCAGGAGACTGACTATAACTGGCCCCATTAGAGAACTTTGTTTTCTCAGTTTTTCATCCAGGTAATCTGTGGTTATATTTATCCACCTCTCTCCTCTTTTCAGGGAAATGGCTTGCCCTGTGATCTCAATTCTCTGCTAGATTTTAGAAAAGTTGTTTTCAGTTTGCTCAACTTTTTATCATTGGGAGTGGACTGATAATTTCCAAACTCTTTTCACTGCAGACCAAAAACCCCTATAGTGAATTATTACAGTTATTGTATCTTTCAAGTCAAGAATTTCTATTTGGTTATTCTTTAAAATTTTTATCTCTTTTTTTATTATTATTATTTTTTACATGGGCAGGCACCAGGAATCAAACCCGGGTCCTTGGGCACAGCAGGCAAGCCTTCTTATCTGCTGAGCCACTGTGGCCTGCCCTTTTATCTCTTTATTGATATTCTCTGTTCAATGTGGGATTGCCATCAAATCTTCCTTTATTTCATTAATTGAGCTTTCCTTTGGCTTTGTCAATATATTTATCATGACTGTTTTCAAATCTTTTTTGGTTAAATCCACCATCTGGTTGAACTCACAGGCAGTTTCTATTGCATGTTTATTCCCAGTGTATGTGTCATACTCTTTTTTTGTTTGCATGTCTCATAAACTTTTGTTGGAAACTGAACATTTTAGATAACATATGGTAACATCTCTGAATATTGGGCCTCCATTTCTGGCTTTGTTATTGTCATTTGATTGCTTGTTTAGTGACTGGTTAGATTATTTTAGTGAAGTTTATTTCCATTACACAACATTAAGTCCCTGATATTGCTCCTAAGGGATGTGCAGCTTTGGGCATGCTTGTTGTCACCCTGTGATGACAGTGGTGCTGAAAGAGATCTCATCTACTCTTCCTGACCATGATTAGATATTAAATTCCACTAATTGCCAGCTGGTTGCTTTAATTTTTACAGGAATGACCTGAGGAAACATTCCTCTAAAATCTAGTCTAACCAAATTGTGGCTCTTTTGATGAGAAAATTGTTTCTGAAGTCAGGGTTTTGTATTTGTCCTAATCCCGGGGGGGGGTGCTCATTTTAGCTGACTTATACCCCAATTGCCTCTGAAAAGTAATAGATCTACAGTTTAGGCTATTACTTCATTAGATCTATGTATAGCCTTCCAGTTACCTTCACCACAACCAGCACTGTCTTTGAGAACACTCTTGGGTTTAAACATCTCTACCACTCACTCTGTTGTAAATGAAGTCCATTCCTTTAGGAAGAGAATTAGAAAGTATCTATTTTATGACCTGCTTCTTCCTGAAGACCAAATCTTTGAGGCAGGACCCTGGAGCTAGAGGTAGAACAATGGTGAATTTATCTCTGAGCGATACCCACAGGATAGGAACAGAGCCCTCTAAAGGAAGGGAGCACAGTGGCTTGAGTTCCACCAGGTGTGCCTCTCCTGGAATGGAAGGGCTCTTAGGGTACCAGTAATCTCAGCATTTCACACCCAAAGTAGAGCTTCCATTCTATGAATAGAGATTCAGTCACATTCCTCTGAGACTTAGCCTCAATAACAGACATGTGGGGGCAGAATAGGAAATGCTGAAGTGCTGATCTTCCCAGGAAGAAAGCCCTGAAGCTAGGAGTTAAGACAGAAGGGGTCCAGGGGGTGTGAGGGTAGTTCAGTGACAGAATTCTTGCCTGCCTTATGGGAGACACAGGTTGGATCACTAGCCCATGCACTTCTCAACAAACAGACAAACAAACAAGCAAAACAAACAAATGAAAAAACAACCAAACAAAAATTTGACAAATGGTGCTGCAATAAGGGGATACTCACATGGAAAAAGAATGAAATGTGACCCATGACATACAGGATAGGGGGAGAGAGAGAGAGAGAGAGAGAGAGAGAGAGAGAGAGAGAGAGAGAGAGAGAGAGAGAGAGAGAGAGAGAGAGAGAGAGAGAGAGAGA